>SNQJ01S0030907.1:0-21761 GCA_010110895.2 Picea sitchensis
ATTGTAAATCTGGACCGTTCATTATAAGGTCGCAGATCTAACGGTAGAGATTATGTTAGGGTTTTTTTCCCTAGAAGGCAACCCTCTTTTATGAGGGAAATGTATTGCGGCTATGGTTGAAGGTGAATATTGTATTCTCAGATAGGAGACTGTGAGAGAAAGAAGAGGAAGTTACAGTGGGTTTGTTGTAGGTTTTATCCCTTCATATGCTAGATAATAATAAAGGAAGGACTTGAAAATTTCTCTGGTGGACATAGCCCACACTGGGTGAACCACATAAATCTGTGTCTCTATTGTATTGTGTATCTTTTGTGTTTTGTTTCCGCATTTGTTTTTATTTTATTGCTCCACGGTCCTATTTTTCTAACATTATTCTACCTACGTGAGGGGTTAGGTCCCTAACATGTCCTCCCCTTAAAAACATCCTTGTCATCGGGACTTGAGATGAGGAAATTATTGCAGAATGGTAGTTGGTTCCCAAGTGGCATCTGTTGGAGTTGTAACTTTCCACTGGACGGACACTTCCTTGATAGTCCGTTGATGCGGACGATTCTCATGTTAGTCCAAAACTTCTTGTGGTTGTATCCAAATGGAGCCTTCTTTGTCCAAATAGGGAAGGTTGGTTTGAGTTTGGCATTTAGTTCCAATCACCTTCTTTAAGAAGGAAACATAAAAGACAAGATGGAGCTTAGAATGACTAGGAAACGCTAACTAATAGGCCACCTATCCCACATGCTTGAGAATGGTATAAGGATTATAAAATTTGGGTGCCAATTTCTGATAATGGTCATCCTTGAGGGAATTTTTCTTATAAGGTTGTAGTTGAAGAAACACTTGATCTCCTTCTGCAAATTGACATTCAGAGCGACCTTGATCTACCTGTTGCTTCATGCAATTATGGGCCATGACCAAATTCTCTTTGAGGGTACAGAGAATATCCTCTCGAACTATAAGTTTTTGGTCAACTACCTGGACCTTCAAGACACCTAGCAAGTAGGAAAGAACTGAAGGTGGATTTTGTCCATATACCCCTTCAAAATGATTCATGTGGGTAGTTGTATGGTAAGAAGTGTTATACCACTATGCAACTATTGGTAACCATTGAGCCCACTGATTTTGTCATTCCGATGCAAAACACCTCAAATATGTTTCCAAACACTTATTGACAACTTCAGTTTGACCATCAGTCTGGGGATGATAAGTTGTGATGAGATGCAATTGGGTACCTTGTAGCTTGAACATTTCTTGCAAAAAATTGTTGATGAAAGTTAGGTTGTGATAAAAACAATAGAATGAGGCATTCCATGAATCTTGAAGACCTAATCCATGAAAAGTTGATCCACAGTGGAGGCTATAAATGGGAGTTGAAGAGCACATAAATTAGCATACGTTGAAATACGATCAAATGCCACCATGATGATTGCTTTATTGCCCAATTTATGTAATCCTACAATAAAATCCATAGATATATCCCTCCAAATAGCAGGTGGAATTAGAAGCAGTTGCAGTGTGCCAGGAGATTTGACGGTTTATCCCTTGTTGTGTTGACAACCATCACATTCTATCACAAAATTGTGAATGTCATGTTTCATACCATCCCAGATAAAAGAACGTTTGATCCAGTCATAGGTTTCAGTAAACCATGAGTGTCAAGCGGTGGGTGTAGCATGAATCTTAGAAAGTACCATAGATTTGAGTTTTGATTGTTTACTTAAATACAAACAACCTTCGTATTGAATCTCATCGTTGGGCCAAGAGTACCCTCGGGAAACTAAATAATTGGCCTGCAATTTTTGTATTAGATGAGAAAGTTTGGGATCTTGTAGCCATTCTTGGAAAACAACTTGGATTCTATCTGGTACAATGAAGGAGAGAAAAAAAAGGCACCCTTAATCTTCATATTTTCTGGAAAGAGCAACAACAACCACATTTTCTTTTCTTTTCTTGTAAATGATCTCATAATCATATCCAAATAGCTTAGTCACCCATTTTTGTTTCTTTGGTGAGGAAATGAATTGTTCCATAAAATACTTGAGGCTTTGATGATCTTTATTAATTTGGAAGTGTTTCCCCAATAGATAAGGGCGCCAAATATCCACGGCATGCAAAATATCCAACTTTTCATTTTCATAGATTGATTTGCCCAAATTTCGCTCTGACAGTTGTTTGTTGGTAAAGGCCAAAGTTCTACCCTATTGCATAAAAAATGCTCCAATTCCTTTCCAAGAAGCATCACATTCCGGGTCAAAGGTATTTCTTAAATTAGGAAGGGCTAGTACTGGAGTGGTGCGCGTGTCCATCTTCAAGGTTTGAAAGGCTTGAGCAGCTACAGGAGTCCAAGTGAGATAATTATTTTTAAGGAGAGCAATGAGAGGTTCTTCAATCTTTCCATAATTCTTAACAAAATTTAGATAATAACCTGTTAAAACTAGAAATCCACGCAATATTTTGAGAGTCTTTGGGTGAGGAAAATATTTCATAGCTTCAATCTTTTTAGGATCCACCCTTACACCAACCTTGCCCATAAGATGACCCAAGTACTCGACTTCTAAGGCACCAAAAGCACATTTATATTATTTAAGGAAACATTGGTGCTGAGAGAGTAGATGGAGAACTCGATTCGCTTGAGAAAGATGGGTTGTCCAGGTTTTACTATAGATGAGGATATCATCAAAGAAAACTAAGACAAAATGACAAAGAAAATGATGAAAGACATGATTCATGAGGCTTTGGAAAGTGGAGGGAGCATTACACAAGCCAAAGGGCATGACCAAAAATGCATAGTAGCCCTCATGAGTTGTAAATGAAGTCTTAGGAATTTCTGCCTCGTTCATACGTATCTAGTGGTAGCCAGAACGAAGATCTAGTTTAGTAAAGAACTGGGCACCACTCAATTCATCCAAGAGGTCATCAATGACAGGAATGGGAAATTTTTCTTTAATGGTGAGTTTGTTGAGGGTGCGAAATTCAGGACATGTGCACCAAGAACCTTCTTTCTTATGGACCATGAACACAGGAGAAGAGTAGGGGCTCGTACTAGGATAGATAACACATGTGTTGAGCAATTCTTGAACAATTTTCTCAATTTCATTTTTTTGGGAAAATGGATGATGATAGGGATGTATATTTAGAGGAAGGTTGTCCAGGACAAGGGGAAAGGAATGATCATGAACACCATGGGAAAGAGGGAGTCCCTGGGGAGTGAAAAAAACCACTTTATGTTTAGAGAGGATGGATTGGAGGTCCTGCAGCATAGAGGGTGTCTCAGTGGCTTGAATCACATGGCTTGAATGACCTTTTTTGAGCATCTTTTCCATGCAATGGAAACTGATGATCTCTGGGGAACCAACAATGATTCCTTCAAACTTATATTGTTGGCCCTCCTGGTTGAATTGCATGGTTAATTCCTTAAAATCCATGAGAATGGGACCGAAATTCCTTATCCATTCGGCACCCAACACAATGTCACAATCACCCATGTTAATAGAAAACACATGAGATTTCATGTGGTACTGACCAATTTGGAGATGCACATGTTCACAATGCCCTCCACATTTCATGGACCCTCCATTAACAATCATGATTTGAAAATTATTGACGACACAAATATAGAAATTAGTTTCTTGGGGAATGAAACGATGAATAAAATTATGGGTGCTGCCACTATCAACAAGAATGATGACCTTCCTGTGCTTAATGTAACCAATTATCTTGAGGGTTTGGGGAGAAAAGAATCTAGTGAGATCATTTATGGAAATGACCGGTTAAAATTTTGGAGGGTTGGAGGGAGGGGTCATGTTAGTGGGTTCAAGTGACATGACCACAAGGGGAGCCTCAACATCATCTTCTAAAACATCCTCCGAGATGGCCATAAAAAGATTTGTTTCCTTAACCTTGTTCCCAAGAAAATATTTGTCATCACAATTATAACAAATTCCTTTGAGTTCCCGTTTAACCATTTATGCCCTGGTCAATTTATGGATCTTTAGTGGAGTAGAAGGAGGATTGGGAGTGACTGGTTTAGTGCAAGGAATAAAGGAGGATTTTTCGGTTTTGAGAAGAGATAACATGTTGTGCTTCGTTAGATATTTTAGTAGAGTCCACACAACTCTGAGGTTGAGCCATGAGGACATGGGCACGAATCTCATCCTTGAGGCCACTGATAAAACATTCTCAGAAAAAATCATATGACATGCCCTCTATATGGAAATCCAATCGCTCAAAAGAGGCTATAAAGTCTTCCATTGTGCTAGATTGTTTCAAATTTATCAAACAACCTAAATGCTTGGTGTCAGTGTCAAAGAATTCATAAATCTATGACACAAAGTGTGTCCAAGCCACATACCCTTGGCGAGCATTTTTCTCCATTACCACCATTGCCAACGTTCTTGATCTAGATGGAGAACACCATACTGGAGTTTGGACAACTCATCTGTAATTCCATACAAAGAGAAATAATGTTCCATTTGAGTTTCCCAACCAGTGGGATTTGATCCATGAAATTTGGTCACATACACACATGGAAGGCGTAGGTCACGCTGAAAGTGATGGGGATGAAAATTCTAG
Source organism: Picea sitchensis (assembly GCA_010110895.2). Taxonomy (NCBI): domain Eukaryota; kingdom Viridiplantae; phylum Streptophyta; class Pinopsida; order Pinales; family Pinaceae; genus Picea; species Picea sitchensis. The sequence continues at coordinate 4,567 of SNQJ01S0030907.1, forward strand.
GAATGAGAGGATGTTTCACCTTCAGTTTGAAAAGGTGGGTTAGATGAGGGAAGATATTTAGGGATATGCAGCGTGGCGCAAATCATCGTAGTGAAGGAGACAAACTAGGTATTGAAGGATTCAATCTGGGTAGCGAGGTCTTGTTTGAAGTCCTCCATTTTGGCATCGATGGAGGAATGCATGTTTTTATTGATGGTGGCAACATTGGCACTAAGTTGTCTCACTTCTTGTTGGGTTTCTGTGAAATTAGAGTGCAAGGAATTGAAGCGAGCTTCCAATTATTGACTACAGGTGTGGGCCATGATGAAGAGGGAACACGAAAAGGGACAGGTGGGACCAAAAATAAAATGGTTTATGGGTGAAGTGTATCACAACGTTCAGGGTGACAAGTGGAATTCAATGGGGTAAAGCCCAAATATGGGTGTTTGAAGGGGGTCGGGTCCACAAGAAAACAAWTTTTTTTGAAAAATGATAGGTATGACTGTGATAAAGGGAAAGAGAGGAATCCAATGAGATAGGTCTCAAATAATGGTTCCAACAAGATCTAGACTTTTTTTTTAACTCATGCAGAGTTATACTMCAATTTGAAGAATACTACCGTGATGAAATTTCAAAATGCTTAACAAGAATAAATGTGTAGTAATTTCACAACCCGAATGTAGGAGACACAGTTGCCCACAAATAGATCTTATATGTTCTATTTTTATTTCCATCCCAAGGGTTGGGGTATTCAAGGGTTCTACAGAAAAGGGTTTTCCCTATGCTATAGCTCTCTGATATACGTGTGAGGTCCAACAGTAGTACTCGGCCCAATATTTCAGGGCACCAAATAAGGAGGCTAGACCGTTCCCTTAACTATACTACCCGACTACCCAGGTACTAGAGAGTATATTTCCAAGTGTTGTTCTTGGTGGCACTATAGCAGTCAGGCAGCCGATCGATTTATCTATGGAGGGATTCAGTAGATCTAGGTCGATCCATATACATGTGTTATCTGATGCGCTAACACTCGAAGGGGTACCAACATGGGTTAAAAGGGTGGCCAATAGATGTGCACTTAAGTACCACTTGTATTTCATGCGTGTATGCATCCCCGACCATGGGATTATGCGTGTAACGCCATATATATGTAGCTTTAAGATGTCGTAATACGTCTCTACCCTGAAAAAAATTTAACCCACAATTTTCTACCGAGGAAGGTGCTCTGATACCACTTGAAATATTCCAAATATAAAATAGTATGCAGAACATAAATAATTAGCTAGAAATGGCATATAAACAATGATATAACCAAAACAATACCACAATAATACGAGAATAATATCGGAAAAACACTAGAAAGAGCACTTTGATTACTGAGAGAAATATTCACTTGCCTCTTCAAGGGGGAAACCTCCAACAGAGAAGAGATCTATTACAATAATATCCAAGACAAAACTTCTCACACCCTCTACTCCTATTTATACTAAATATGTCTATCCAAAAGAAAAATCTAGAGGAAAATCCTTCTAGAAGCGGAAGATTCTATTAGGTCTTCTTACGTTTGACTTATTCTTCTTTATTGTTGGGCCTTATTAATATTGACCTTTATTACATGGAAATATATTATTCTACCTACATGAGGGGTTAGGTCCCTAGCATGTTGGGTAGAATATGGAGTAGTATTAGAGATTAAATTTCACTATGGTTGGGAGGATTTCGGAGTGCCTCACTTCCCAAATAGTGTACATAGGTGGTTGGGTACATTCTATCAATGAATAAATAGAGAATACGATAAAGTTAATGTATTATAAAGATATCATTAAACCAAAATTAAAATATCATTTTTTTTCTTTCTATTATAGCTAGCTTAAAGAAGAAAATTAACATTGCTAAAACAATAGTGAATGCTCATAAGATTCATAGTGAAATTATGCATTGGACAAGACTTAAAACACCATTGGAAGAAATGATATGTAATCTTGTGATACAAAGAAAATGGAAGATGAAAAACATTTTTTTTAGAATTTCAGTATCTATTACATAGACATTTTTGTACTTTTAAAAAGAAATTATTCTACTTAGCAATGAGTTTGTTAATAAATCATGGGGACTCCCTGTACTTTCACGTTCTATAAGGAGAAATTAAAAAAAATGTTATTTAATTTTAATTAAAAAGAATATTATATATAAGTTTAATTTCATCTCCTTATGGACTTGCAAGAAACAATTGTGATGCTTATTAGGTTAGGGAATGTGGAACCTCACATAGGTAAATATTAGATTCCCTTTTCCTTTTCAAATCCTAAATTATATATATGAGAATGGTTACCATTCTCTTTTAAAAAAGGGAATATATAGAATATAGTATATGGTTTATGCATAGATGTTTAAGAAGGTTTAATTCACTAAGAGGTTAAAGAATATTGAAGGAATTATTGCACTTAGAGGTGCATGCAATGATTCAATATGGAATATATTGTAATGTTTTTTGCCATTTTTGTTTGTAATTCTTTTGTGGATGAAAAGAATTTTTTTTTAACACACACCTCTTTATATGTGTGTGTGTGATGAACGTTTATTGAGAGAAATTGGTCTCTCTCTCTCTTTATATGTGTGTGTGTGTGTGTGTGTGTGTTGATGATTTTATGGCTAGTTAGGGTTTTGTAGTGATGGATATTAATGACGCAGACTACTCTCTAGATCCACATAAAGGATTTCAGATATGGGTTGAGCCTAAGGTTGAGGAACACGAGGGTGAATGTGGTCTATGTTATAGGCACATTAAATATTCCTATTAACTTGGGATTCATTTTTTGAGTACATGCCAAAGCTTTATATCCTTGATTGAGGTTAGATGATTTTTATATTTTATTTTGTAGAGGAATCTAATAAGGTTTTGGTAAAATATTGGAAATGGGATACCTTTCATTTGTTCTTGAAATAGTGGACACATTTTCTTGATCCTTATTCTGAAAGGTTGGATTTTAAACCTTTATGGGTAAAATTAGTAGAATTACCTCTTGAGTTTTGTTTGAGTTTTGTTTGTTGGAGGTTATTAATGAAATGGGGGATTATTTGGGAAGGTTAATTGAGCTGGATATGTGATTCCTTAATTTAGGTAGAATGATTGTGGAAAATATTTTAGTTGGAATAAACCTTAGGGAAGGTCTAGCAGTCAAGATAACAATATAGAAGGGGAGGAAATATTTTACGCAACTATTGGACTATATTGGGATCCATTTTAGATGTGTGAGACACTATCATTATGGACATTTTGATTTTGACTTTGATTTTTCTTTTTGCAAAAGGGTGTGGATTATAAAGGAGAATTTTGTGTGAAATGAGATAGTATCTAGCAAGTTATTGAAGGGATAACTAAAGGTAGATGTATCCATCTCTTAAAATACTATTATGGAGAAAGAACTTGTTGGAGGTTTATTGGTAGAGTTGAGGAAGCTCGATATTTGGGGGTTACTGATGAAAATGTAATTTGATATTCTCTAGAGATCGAGGTGGAGCCATTGAAGTAGATAGAGTCCATAATTAATAGTCAATTTTTCTTTATCCAATCTTATGAAGATATCGATAAGTATAATAAAGGTATTTCTCTTTTAAAATTATATTCTCCTTTTAAAAAAGGTTTAGATCTAGGTTCTTGTAAATTAGTGGATTTGGAATCTATGGTTAATAAGGGTGAGGGTTACCTATTGGGGGGTTTAATATTGTGAAAGAACATTATTAGTTTCTTATTGGGAATATGGTTGCATATTTTCGCATGGGTTTTCAGAACCTGGGTTCAAAATACATTACCAAAAAATACTCCATCATGTTGGCATATATAATATTCAAAAACTAAATAAGGTCTCACTTGAGATTCTCATGAGAATCATAGAGACCAAATAATTACACATTACATGAAGGAATATTGTAAACATAAAACACATATCCTAGAATTGTATATTAGATCCTACCCATTCACATCAACATTCCTATATGTAAACTAAATTCTAACATATACAACAAGCATTCATCCATGATGGAGCTCATTACAAGAAGTACCACTTTGGATGTCATTATTTTCATGAATTAGCCGCATATATATATATATATATATCATTATTTTCATGAATTAGTCAAGACATATATATATATATATATATATATATATATATATATATATATATATATATATATATATATATATATAATTGGTCGTATCCTTCTCAAAGACTCATTCAAACTCAAACCAGAGACCAAAAAATCAGATCTGGATTCAATTTCTCTCTCATGTGGCATTACATAAGGAAGATTGCATCATTAGCAAGAAACTAGGCTAACATCAACCAACATAGACCAATAACAACAATAGCTAAATCTCCAGCTAGTTCGCCTTCATTCCTTTTATCTTTCCATAAGAATGGTAATGATAGAAAATATTCCATCTCTCTAACAACCTCAAGCATGACCAATCAGTACGTTACAAAATGGTTCCTAATCAAATTTTACAATTGATCTTTGATGATTGGATATGAATGCATGATCTCTTACAAGTCTGTGTGTGGTACTAAAGTCAACACATGCAATAAAGAATGGTTGGTGAAAGTGCAATGGAGACTAGTTGGCACATGTTGAATATTGGGATTGACATTGTACAAAACTTGTGGTGCTAGCATGCATGGTATTTCCAAAACTATGGTGTCAATAGTATCTATGCAGGAGCCTAGGTTAGATGGTGTTTCTTCAATTGGGTGGTGTAGTAGGAATTATAGGTTTATAGTGTTTCAATTTTTTATTTATTTAGTGATATATGATCTCCCCAAATACATATTGATTCCTAGGAAAGAGGGCCTTAACAATGTTGAGGGGACCATAGATGAAGGTTTCTATAATATTGAAGGAAACAAGTCTAGGGGTTTAGGGTGAGGAAGGATATCTAATTTATCTATTGCACAAGATAAGGCTTAGTGTGAATATTTGTCTCATAGGAAATAATCCATGAAGTTTGGGGTTATTAGAGAAAATAATACCTTGGTGGAGGGTGGATCATGATTTGTATTTTATTGAAATGTCAAGGGTTGGGTAGTACCCTAAAAATAAAAACCCTAAAAATTCTTGTGGATGTTCATAAGCTAGACATATTACTTATTCAAGATTCCACGAGGGAAGATACTAAAATTGTTCATGTGTTAGAAAAATTATTAAGGAGGGTGGGAATTCAATGTTTTGAATGATAGAGGTATGTCTAAGGGGTTGATCAATGGGTGGAGGGATATATTCTTATATTTATCTAACATATGGTATTTTAATTTAGGTTTGGGATCAATATAATTTTTCCAAGAAATGGGTAAACAATTTACTATGATAAACATCCATGGCCCCTATAATGGGAGATAATATTATTAGGATAAGATCTTCATTATGGATTTTCTTGGTCAAGAAAATATTTCCCTAGTAAGGGTCCTAAATTTATCTCTAGGAAGGTCTAAAATATGGCATTTTGTAGATCAAGTTTATAGTTTGGTTGATTTCTTTATTAGGAGGTTTGAAGTGGTGGGATTGTATCATATCAATCCTATAAAGTTGAGGTCAACCTAGAGATAATAAGGTGGGGGAGGAGAGAATTACAAAGAGGTTAGGTAGGCTCCTTGTGTCAAAAGAAATTACTAACAATAAGGTAATATTAAGGCAATGGGTTTTTTTAGGGGAGTGAATATAATAATTTCTATGTGCTCTCTGAATTAGCTTCTATTGGTAGGAATCCTATGAGGCCCTTTAAATTCAATCCCAATTGGTCAGAGGAGGATTTTTTTATTATGATAAAATATTTTGTTGGTACCTTATGATGAGTCTATGAGGGAATAAATTTATCTATAGTTTGAGGAAAACATAAAAATAGTTAAGTAGGTAGTAGTATCCTAGGAACATTAGAAGAAAGTTAAAGAAGACAAGGAGATTGTGACTATGGAATTTGAGCGGAAGGAGATGTACCTATAATAGCTTTCATGTTTCTTTCGCAAGGAGTTAAAAAAAAGGTAAATCACTTGGAACAAAGGAAAAAAATAATGAATGATAAAGAGGCTTCTTGGAGGCTTAAGAGTAGATCATTGTGGTCCTCTAAGGGGAAAGAAACTACTAAGTAGTTTCATCGGTTTACAAACTATATAGGAGGAATGATAACATCATTTGAAATATTTCAAGGGGTGAGGGGTTATTGGGGATCTTGCACAATTAGAGGTTGACCTCTTCAAAAGAATTTATAAGGAGGACAATGGAGTTTCCATTGTAGAAGTATTCAAGATGAAATATTTTTCGAAGCCTTATAAATGAGGAAGAAAATGGGAAGTTCGAGGAAGAAGTCTCAAAAGATGAGATTCAAGAGATCCTACACTCTTTCCAAAATAGAAAGAGTCTTCGACCAGATGGGTGATCAATGGAGTTCTTCCTTAGTTTTTGATCATGTTGTTGAAGAGGATTTTCTTAAAGTTATTGAAGGTTACATGGTTTCTAGAAAAATTATAGAAACATTTAATGCTACATTTATTGCACTATTCCCAAAATATGATAACCCTTCTACATTTGAGGAATTAAATCCAATTTCCTTGTATAACTACATTTACAATATTATTGCAAGATTATTTCTATGAGGATTAAAATGTTGTTAGTATCTTCAATTTCTAATGAGAAGTTTGGTTTTCTTGAAGGAAGGCATATTTGTGAAGAAATTTGGGTTACAAAGGAGTTCTTTCGTTCCATAAAAACTAAGAGATTATATGTGATTGTGGTGAAATTGGACTTATTAAAGGCATGTGATAGGGAAAGTTGGCTCTAGTTGAGATTCATGTTGATACACCTAGGATTTCATGTTACTTTGTAAAATGGCTCATGAACTATGTAACACCTATCTCTTTTTCAGTTTATATTAATTGATCATATTCTCCTTTTTCTAGGCATATTAGGGGGTTGAGGTAGGGATACCCTTTATCTCCCTTGATTTTTTTGATAGTGTTTGAGGGGTTGAGTAGGGATTTGTTGGAGGTTCGGAGATTAGATTCCTTTAAGGGTATAAAAGTAGGGAAACCATTATATTTTTCTCAACTATATTTTGTAGATTATATTTTTCTATTATGTGATGGTTCCAAATGGGATCAATGAAGTTCAAGGAGATTCTGGAATTGTATTATACTCCAACATTAATGATGATTAGCATTGGAAAGTAATTTGTTTCATTCTTGGGCATAAATGAGGATGATGTCATATATCTATATTAGTTGTTTCCACATTAGTTGGTAGATATTCAAAGGGTGTTGAAATATTTAGGTTTCTACATAAATCTAAATAATTATCACATAAAATATTGGGACTATTTGATATAAAAGTGGATAGGGGATTTAAGTCATGGTATAATAGATGGTTATAAAGAGGTGGAAAGTTTTCCTTAGTCAATTCTATGATAGAATCAACTCCTATGTATTGGATATCTCTTGACATCATCCAAAAATGTGTCCTTGAAAAGATCAGAAAAATCAATTCTCATTTATTGTGGTTAGGTGACAAGGATAGAAGAGGAATTACCCTATTCAAGTGGAAGAAAAATATTCTTCAAGAAGAGATGGCTGGTTCGGGGTTAAAACTTAGTCATTTTTTTTCAAAGGCCTTGGTTGCAATGTGTGTATGTGTGTGTGCGTGTGTGTTTGTGAAGGCTCATATCAGAGAAAGGTTTATGGCGCAAAGTGGTATACCAAAAATACATTGAAACTTATACTACCGAGAACTTGATAAAAAGGCCCATTAGAAGAAACTCACAATTTTTCAATTATTTGGAAAGTTGTGGCATTCCATTTTCCCTTAACCGGTAGATGATTAGTGTGGAAGACTGAAAAGGGAAACAATCTTAGATTTGGTGAAGATACTTGGGTTGGCTGCAATTTAAATTATAAACTCTCAATAAATTTAGTGCATATTTTGTGTGAGAAAGGATTATTTAAACTCTATTACGTGGCTAATCTAGACCTTACTTTGGTCTTGAGAGAATAATTGAAATATCCACATTTTATTGGGTTAATTGGTGAAAATGCTAGGGAATAGGAGGCTTATGTTGAAAATATTCACTATTGAGCCATGTGGAAATAAAGGATGAATAGAACGAATTGATCTAGTTGAATAATCCATATTTGGGTATATACTCTCCAAAAAATTGATAAGTCCTTATGTCGAGATCTAATTATGGAAAACATTAATTGGTGGTGGAAAGTCGTATGGAAAGTCAAATCTCCTTTCAAATATCACATATTTTTGTGGATGTCCCTTAATAATAAGGTCTTAACTTTAGATGTACATTATAAAAAGAATTGGAAAGGACCAAATATATGTACTTTATGCAAAGAAAAAGAAGAGACGATCAATCATTTTTTGTTGTCATGTGTTCATACTATACAAGTGTGGAAAGAAGTTCATGGTATAATACATGTATTATTGATGTTTGGAGGGGTCAACATATTGAGGAAAGAGCTAGAGTATGGTGTGGAAATAGAGTAGTGAGAAACATCAAAGTTTTCCCCCTTGCAAGGAATGAATTTGTGTTTGAGGAAAATGATACTCCAACTATCCATGTGTGCTACTCAAGGGATAATTATAGATTAGTAGTTGTTGAAGTTATTGACATAATGGGGGCATGGGAATTCTTTGATGGTCAAACGGATTCTTCGGTAAGTGGTGTTGGTGGAGTTATCTTCATAAATGATTCACGCATTATCAAGTTTAAGGAAATTCTAGGTAGGGGATCAAATAATTTCATCGAGTTAATGACATTAAATTTTAGTCTTATGCTTGTTGTAGAAAAAGATGCAACGTTGTTTTAGATATACAGTGATTCTCTTGTTATTATTAATTGAATCGTATATTAAAATTCTCTAGAAAACTTTATGTTGAGTCCCACATTCAAGAACGTTCAAATTATAAAAGTCTATTTAACAACATCTCCTTTCAACATGTTCATAAGGAAATGAATGAAACCGTTAATTAGTTGTCAAAGGATATCTTGTAATTGTCTCTAGGTTCTTAGCATGTTTGGCAAGAAGAATGAATATCCTCTCAATATGATCATCCTTCTTTTTATTAGTCTTTAATGGCATGTGTTGGACTTATGGTTTTATTGAGGTAGTTAAATACTTTCTCTATATGGGTTTGAAACAATTTTATTCATTTTGTATATAGTAATGCGAATACTCATTAATAGTGTTGGAACACGTTTAATTTTGATATTTTGAGCTTTAGATTTTGCCTCTTAGAAATAAAATTTTCACCCAAAAAGAAAATGAAACTTAGATATTCGCCTTTTAAATTTAAAGATAAATCCGTCACTTGTTGAAAAGGATCTTACGATATCCGTCGTCGATTAGCTACTCTAATTTTATCAAATGGTCTTAATGATCTCTGAATTGTAGAAGTTGCTTGAGTTTTAAAGAAAGTCTTTTACGTTCCCTTCGAAGCTTCGCACTTCGGGTATTCCAGCAAGTCTAAACAATGAAAACCCTGAATTTATGAAATCTGAAGATAACCGCTCGTGACTCATGAGACATGTGTCTATTAATTTGGGTTGACACGTGGCACTTACTTTTGACATTTACGTCATATGATTCACACATTTTCAAGTGACACATGGCACCTTTCTTTTCTTGACACGTCATCAAGAATGATGTCATCTATGCCATGTCACTCTGTGAGATTGCCTTTCAGAGTTTTGGCAAAGATTGAGTTCAAAAAACTCACGAACGTCGAAACACCAAAGTACTTAAGGCTAATTCAAGGTTTAGAACACAATAAAGTAAAACATAAAAGTGAGTAATAGGAGATTAACTTCTTCCTGAATTTGACCTTCGGGAGATTTGTACCCTAATTGTGTCCAACACTCACGAACGTCAACGTATTGACGATATGCATGATTGGCTAAAGTTAACAATTTGAATTGCAATTAGCAGTTTTTATTCAGTGAAGAGCTTATAGATTTTTCTTGTTACAGGCAAGATACTTTTTTTGCACCATGAAAAGTTGCAAGAAAACTTGATGGATCAGATTTCAGAATCTAGTGGAATAATAAATCAGTTCGAAAGCTAGATAAACTAAGAAAAGGACCAAATATAGCAGGGAATAGGCTAAATAGACAAAAAATGGAGCACAAACTCTCTGTAGCGCTAAGTCCCCGAAGTGGAAGATTTGACGTTGTGTGTCCTTTGATATTGGACGACTGCAATTTACTTCGGAACTTCGGGCTTCGGGCATTCCGAGGTGAAAATCTCTGAAGTGCTAAGTCTCTGAAGTAAAGGATCTCCTGTAGGGTGTCCTCTTGATTTAAATGACGGAGATTTACTTTGGAACCCCGTGCTTCGGGAGTTCTCTCTTCACACATCTGTCTTTCTTTCGAAGTGGTTATCCATCGAAGTGCATGATCTATTTCCATATGTCCACTTTAATCAACAGTCCATATGGGCTTCGAGTCTTCGGGAGTTCTTTACTCAACATTTCTTGCCTCCCCCCCCGTAGTATGAAATAGCCAAATACGGGGATCGTATGACACGTGTCCCTTGCTCAGATCGATGAACAGGAATTGCAAGAAATTTTCTCTATCTTCTCTACATATGACCAAGAGATGTGACCTCATCTTAACTTTTGGCACTTATCTCACTTTGCGAAGATCGACAATCGGATTTTAATGGATCATGGAGATCAATGACTGAGAGAGATTGCGGGGGGCGAAGTTTCACGAGGTTTGATTTCGAAGGGCGGTCCCACAATTTAAACCACGATTTTTTCTCAGGGGTACGTGGCATCACTAGGTGCATTGTAGGATAAAAAGTGGGTTTCTTCAAACCACCCCCTCGTGCCCCCATAAAATAGAGAAACGTAAAGTAATGTTGGGGAAACACCTATCATCCACGTCATGTACCTCATTCACCCTCCAACCTATCACACCTTCCACATCAGTTACCTCCTTTACCTCACCACCTACACTTGTCCCCACGTCATCCTATTCGTGATAAGTTACTCTTTCTCGTAATTGTTATCCATCACATAACGAGCCAACGTTGAGCTCCCTGTCACATTATCACTCCCCCCATATTTTCAACTGATATTCTTTTTCCAGTAAACACATCCGAAGAACATATAGAAATGGAATCAGATGACAAGGAAAACAAACAAATGATGATGGTGGCCTCAATGGACATGTGTTCCCATTTCAAAGAACAAAGGAAAACAACCGCGTTTGTGAGCAGATGAAGAGACAGATGAAAGCGCTAGCTCAAACAATATCTTCTTGTTGTCATTTCATTCGAATTACATTTTATTTTTAGGAGATATTATATGAAGTCCAACGATTTTTGAGTTGAGACAAATTTTGTATAAATAGATAGATTTTAGATCTATTCCTGGAGGCTTCGAGCCCAATGTGGGGGCTACTTCTTGCCGGATGTAATAGAAAAACTTTTTTTTTGAGTATTAATACAAGTGCAGACAAAGATTCTAATTTTTGTTTAGTTTGAGTTATGTGTTTCCTTTGTATTTTCATTTCTCCGAATTTCTTTATATAATTCCTTGAAAAGCGATTGATTGCAATTTAGTATTACAACTATTGTGATCATATTATACCAGTAATTCATTAGGTAAGCAACTTTTCCTTTATATTTACTGTGAGTAAAATAAGACCTGTGTTCTATGTGAATTACTATATTTCATATCCTACTCAAGGGTTCCTTCTCTACTTTTCTTCCTTTGCAAACAAGATGAGACTCATCTACAATTGATGCCTAACTTTGTTTAATAGTTTTGTAAATTTCTTTCACACCATTTGATATTATAATTGTGACTCAGACAACAAAATACAACCTATGTACTGTCCTATTATTAATTTCATTGAAAGATCATTTCTTATAGAAYTAAAGGTAGGAAAATCACTCATTTAAAACATTTTCTTTAAACACTCATGATAGCTAACATTACTCTTTGAGCCTTAGGATTAATCTTAGGAACAACAAATAATATGCAAAATACTTTTTTGACATGTAAAAGGGGAGAGGGAAGTCTATGATAGTTTCACATATAAATTGTATAACTTAAGACTATATAATGTGTTGAAGCATAATGGAATTTTGAAAGACATATGAAAAATGTGATTTTATTTATTATAAATGGCATTATGTTTTTTTCCCATAAAATACATATGTATGTATGTCAAGAGAGCCCATAGAATTAGTTTAAATGATTGGTTACATTACACCAAAATTTTATTCCTAATTTGATGTACTATGTAGATCTCACTTTGATTTCTATGGGTTATAGCATTGAATCTATGGTGTCCTGAACACTAGGTAACATATTTTCATTAGAGGAAGTGTTGGAGAATATTTATCTTTCTCTACTTTTAATAATAGATTGAAAATTAAAATAAATCTATATTTAATTTAAAAATTTATTTTATTAATATAAAACAATTATAATTATATAAAACAATTTAAAATTAAAAGGTAAATATAATATGAAAATGATATAAAATTGAAGAAAAATTAGAATTTAATAACAATTTAACATTAATTTAAATTTAATAAGGAATTGACATTGTTTGAAATTTATTTCATCACCCAATTAAAAAATGACTTAAAAAGAAATGAAGTGCTATTACACATTTCCACCTGTTCAATTTTTTTTATATAAAATAAACTGTAAATTTCAATTGTAATTATAAAAATAAATATATTTATAAAACAAATGCATTTTTTATTCTTTTATAATTAAATAATGTGATAAAATAATGTGATAGTAACCAATTTTATTGAAGAGATTAAATAATAGATGAGTGAAATGTTTCATAATTAAGTAATATGGTTTTTTAAAGTATCAAAAGCAAATTTTTCTGAATTTTATTCTCTCACAAAATTTGTATTTATTTTTCTTGATTGGTAAAGTTTACAAAGGTATACATACCCTATCTCCTCTGGATTTGAACTTGTAACTTTTAAGACGAAACACATGTTCTTAACCATTAGGCCCACTCAGACTAAAGCAAAGCTATACTTAACAAACAAAAATTAAAATGTAATCCTGATGTGAAAATTGTATAGACCTAAACAAAAAGTTAGAGCTTAATCATGACTGAACATTGTTAGAAATTTGCTTTACCGTCCAAACCCAAAAGGAAGGTAATGGTTTCCTTACAGTAGATTTACTCTTTTATGGAGCGATACATTTATACCTGCTCTCTTTTCTATTCCTCTCAGTACCTGATAGAACTGCTGTTAAATATACAATCTGTAATGAAATGGAACGAATGACTGGAAGAAATGCAAAGATAAAAAATAGCCTGAGTTTCTACTGCTTTACTGCAGCATTTACTAATAAAAAAACAAATGGTCTGACGATATTTCCTGAAACCCATAATGGCATGAACAGCACTGAATATGCGCATGAAAATGCATTATAGTTGGCAGTCTTCCTTTTAAGATCATACATCCATTATATAGTAGAAACTGGTAAGATTCTACTTATGCGTCATGACGACACGCAACTCAGAGCTACTGAAAGTCTTAATGACCTAATGCTACCTCCTATAAAGAAAGTTATAATGGACTTATTAAAATTAAACCTACAGACCTACTTCTTCACAAGTAGATCACGTGACAGACCTATTTCTACAGACCTACTTCTACAGACCTACTTCTTCACAAGTAGATCACGTGCTTGATGATATACAGTCATGATAATAAATCAAATTGAGATTGGCACCTGTAGGGTTTGAAAGATCTTGTGTCCGTTGCAGATCCAGATTTAATCACTGAAAAAGAGTGGGAGCAACGATTGATTCTCGATCACCATCCGTAGCGAATTTCGGTGTATTTGGTCTTGAGCCACTTGAAGCTGCTTCGCACAGAGTTCTTCATCTTTCCTTCCACGGCGAGAACCTTGTAGCTAGCAACGCGCTTCTTTCTTTTCATGTCGGCATCGTTTTGCACGCCGAACGCATTAGCTTTCACCTTGGGACCGTTGAAGTTATACGCATTGCTGCATAGATCCCCTCTCGCCGCCTCCTCCTCGTGCTGTTGCCGCTGGGGATTATTGCAACTCTCATGCGATCCACCGGACGTCGATGAATTCTCAGGAAATGACGGGTTGGAATGTTTTTCCATCAGATTGGCACGAAATCGACCGAGATCAGTTGAAGCAGCTGATAGCCCTGAAGCCAGATGAGAGATCTAGAATCAGCCGGAATTTCTTCCCTGTGATATATTGATGAATTCGACCGGCCTGATCAGATCAGAACAAGGAAGACCGGGCAAGAGCTGGAAACCTAAAATGCCGTACTATAGAAGCGTGTGGCAGCATCTGTAGACGCTACAACGACGCGTAAAGGCTCTGGATTAAATAGGAAAGCGATGCATTCGGCTCGGACCACCGTAGATCAGACATATCCACGTTATTATTGTGAAGTGACCCGTCAGCACGAAATATTCCTTCGTCACATGGCTCTCTCGCAATCCGCCCGTTAATTATTTACAATCTCGACTTTGGGAAAGGCTGTAATTTACAGGAGTGGGGCGCATGATTGTCACAAACGAACGAAAAATATTTAAAACATCCGAATCATGGCCATATGCCAACCACCATAGTGATGTACCTGAATGGGGTCTAGCAAAAAAGAAGAGGTGGCCACCATGTCTGGGATTGCATTTACAAAATCTAAATCGAACTTCATTTCAGCAGAGGTAATTGGAGGATGTGGGGTCGCGTTTAAAGGACAAAGTGGTCAATTTGCTTCACGAATCATTAAGAGATATGAAGCGATGTTATGAAAAGACAAAGTGGTGACTTTGTTTCACAAACTATTAAAGATAATATGAAACAAAATCAAAACATAAAATATAAAGATAATATGAAACAAAATTTACACATAAAATATAAACATAAAATATAAAGATAAGGTGTTTTCTAATTGTTTTATAAAATGGTTTTTTTGGTTTCAATTTAGGAATATAAATCTGCAGGAAATCACTATTTTTTATTGTCAAAAATTCATTTCTGAATGCATAAATGAATTTAAAGAAAAATTCAAAAGCACTTCTATTATACAGAAATAATCACTCAAAAATGTGGATCTCACGCTAAGATCCCAAAAAATATCTCCTAAAAATAACCATTTCATATAACTTTTAAACTACAACCAAAGTTAATATAAAACAAAATCTAAACATAAAATACAAAAATAATATGAAACAAAATCTACACATAAAACACTATAAGTGTAAAGTCAAAATTTATTCACAAAATATGATTACAAAACCACATCAAGTAATAAATTTGCATCTTAAAATATGATGTAGAGTAAGATTATTTACAAAATATGATTACAAATCCACATCAAGTAATAAACTTGCATTTTAAAAACAACTTTTTAAGTATAGAAAGATTTTGTTTCTAAATCTTTGGCATGGTGGACAACCAATATACAAAGATTTTTATCATTAATGGAATCTTAAGATTGTTACATTAATTATATATATAGTATAAACAAAGTTGTTGGATACTTTTCATAAGGAAAATCTACAAAGTAGTCTAAAAAAACTCTAGAGTTTTCAATCAAAGTATGTTGTACCAATTTAAAGTATTTATCTCTTTAGATCGAGCTATCTTATTTGATAGTAAAAAACATACTAAGTAGCTACATATGATATATAATCTAGCTAAACCAAGATAATGCAACATAAGTTGATGGAAGGAGAAGGGGATACCATTTTTTCAACCTTATGAGATTCGATGGAGTGCCTACCATTTTTTCAACCTTATGAGATTGGATGTAGTGCCCTCTCGAGTTGGAGCCTGATTAGCTACAACAACAACATTATGGATGTGAGTGGGGTTTGGCATAAAGATTTTCATATTAAATGTTGCCTTACATACTGCCTCAAACTTCTTGTGAGGCTAACCCAGATTCTGTGTAATGGCTTGTTGTTGTCCCTTCTCTTCAATGAATTGGGAAATAAAAACTTTGTTAAGACAATATAGCTCAATTAGCTTAAAGACTATAATATCCATAGACTTGGAAAAGGTAGTATCGGGTATCCAGTCCACGAATTCTGATTCTAGTTGAGGTTTAGAAAGATTCCATCTTTTTCGATGAATGGTTTTCTCCATAACTTCCATCTCCTGCTTAACAATCTCTGTAATTTTTTTGTTGCATTCATGACGTCTATTTAAGCTCTAGTAATCCTATGAGATGTTTTCCTATAACGTTAACTTCTAACATGTTCCTTGGATTGGTTGCTCTGGCCTTGCATATTGAATCGTGTTCTATCCCTTCACCCTTCTTCCTTCACGATTGACAGATTGCTACTACTTGAAGAGAAATGGTGTGAGTTGAGGATGTCGCCGATATAGAAAACTTGTGAACCAATGGATTGGAGTTGGGTAGGGGTGAGAGATTGTGAATCTCTGACTAGCTTTTATCATGGCTTCTCTAACCTCAAAATTGCAATGAATGTAAAGACCATCAACTAATCATACCTAAATAACTTGGAATGTACATCAACTAACGTAGTTGGTGAAGACAAAGACCAAACATGTAGAGACAAATTCCTACTATCTCCAAGGTTTGAACAACAACCTTCAACATTGTTCTCAAGCTATGATTCTCCCTAAAATCCTAAAAGCTTGCAAAATGAATGGTAACACACTTCCTTTCATCCATCTTCATTCAAAACTAAACATCTCAAATTAGATGAATTAATCTCTTCATTGAAAGACATCTTGCATTAAGAAGCACCTATAATCCTATTCAACTCCTATTCAAGGAACGTTTAATTTACATTTAATATAATAAATATTTAATATATATTATATTTTTTAATGTAATATATTTAAATTTAATAAATATTTAATATATAGTATATTTTTAATGTAATATATTTAAATTTAAATTTATTAAATATTGAAAATGATAAAAATAATATAAAATTATGTGGAGAGATAATCTGTTTTAGAAATTTAATTTCTTTGAATACAAAAATTTGTTTAAATTTTTTTGTCTCAAAGGATTTGATCTATCCTTGAATAAATTGGACTTAACATAACATGTGTATACACACCTTGTGTGTTGTAATTTATTAAACTAAAGTGTATACGTGTGCGCGCATCTTTGTGTGTTGTAATTTATTAAATATATATATATATAT
>SNQJ01S0030907.1:24452-68050 GCA_010110895.2 Picea sitchensis
CAATTTAAATATTTATTTATGTTTTTGGTTTCAAGTTTTGGGGGGGCATCGACCTTCAAAAGGTCGAACCTAGGTCCATGTGGGTTGTCTTATGATAGGCTGCATGTACATTCAGGCATAGGAAAAACTGCACGCGTGTACATGTGACTGTCCTCATTACAGCCCACATGGATCCCCTTATTAATGAAAAAATTTAAAAAAAACAAGGGTTAACCCTCCTGAACTTGGTGTTTTGTAGGATGTATGTTCACTGGAGGGAAAGAGAGCATGAGGAGGTTAGTGAGTTGGTCGGGGAAGACCCAAATGCTATGGTTGCCTTAATGCAATGTGGGTTGCTCAAGTTCTTCCTATGTCCTTTTATGCGGGCACAACCTAGGCTACTGAATGCCTTGGTTGATTATTGGCATCCCGATGTGGAGGCATTTATGTTAGAGGGGAAGTCACTGGTGCCTACGATAGAGGAAATATACTTTTTGACTAGCCTCTCCAGGAGAGGGGAACCAGTCAATTTCCGGACATTTCCTTCAGGGCCTCATAACATATCGGAATTGATAGGACTTTATTGTGATGCTGGTACAGACTGATCGAGCTCACTGGTGCCCATAAGAAAGATCACAGACTTATCACTGTAGGAGATTGTGTTTCTTATTGGACAAATGACTGGTTCTACAGCTCTACATCAAGCGTCCTGTGCATAGATGAACTTTGCAGTCCAGTGCTTAAATGCACAAATATTTGACTGGAGCACTACACTGCTAGATTGTATGAAGAGGCAAATGACAGATTTCCGATTGCGGACGTAGAGGAACTTCAGGTTCAGGATGATTCTATGCTCTTTCTTCTTTGAAAGAGTTCCGAGCTTCAGTCCCCGAGTGGTGGTACGAGGACATCAGGCCTCTCTTCCTGCGGTTTGCAGATGGGCAGTGTTACTGCCACGACAGGGTGGTGGAAGGACCAATGAGTCCTTTGATGATGATTTCTTCGCTTGGTTATCGCGACAGATCCTAGTCATAGAGGATTACCCTTATGCTTGGAATGATTTCTTGAGAGATCCTGAGATACCAGTACCCCCTAGTGAGGTGCAAGGAGAGATGGGTAAGTTTGCATCGTTGTTTTGTTTGTTTGTTTGTTTTTTGTGAAACATATGTAATTTTTGTGTTTTTTTTTTTGTATATCATTTTTTTTTACCAGAGTATTTGACGGATATGTGTCTATTGTGTGTAGATGTGGGACTAGTGCGACCTACTGATTATGAGAGGAATAGGCATCATCCTCGGCCAGGGGTCGCACCTGTCGTTGTAGGGGAACCAGTAGCAACAGGAGAGCTTCCATCCAGGGAGGCCGAGAGGGTTTTGAGATGAGTCAAGTGAAACTTTACCTCGCTCACCCACACAATCCCTATGGCAGAGATTGAGGATCTTCCACCATTTATGCAGCCTCATGTAGTGGGGGCACCATGGACGTGGGTCCAATTGTTTCGACGTTTGGAAAACACTGTTGATCATTACAACAGGGCCCATAGGCCCTAACTTTAGTTAGTCTAGACTTTTCACATGCTGAGAGCACTACTTGTATATATTTTTTGAGGGCATAAGCCCCATGACTTGTTACTGGTCATACTTTTGAGGCGCTTGCATCCACCTATGTACTCTGATGGTTATGATATTATATATGGATTTTTATGTCTTTTTGTGTCTTATGGATCATATATGTTTTTAAAAATGTATTTACATGTTTATGTGTATGACTTTTCATATGTGTGCGAGATGCCAATCTAAAATTTGATTAGCTAGAGTGTCTTTAATTTGGTTTAAACTCCTAGGAACATGAAAATATGTAACTTAATCAAAGCTTCGTTCTAAGAGACGTACCCTAAGGAATCGTCGATGTAAAGTCGGATCATGAACATGGTAGACTCTATTTAACTGAGACACAACCAACTGAGTGTTTAGATAGACCCAAAGATGAGAGATACCAAATGACAGGGCATCATGAAGCAACTCAATAACTGTGCTATACTTGGAGACATTGTTTGTGGTGTCACCTAAGCATATACCTCCGGAAGATAATAACTGGCCTTGAGGTGTAAAAATTACCAAAGCTACGGAGGCAAGCCTCTGAGTGTGCCGGCTAGCACCTTCTGCGTATCTAATGAACACCTCAGATTCACATGACATCTGCCATAGTGACGAAAGATAACATAAAAAACATGTCCATAATACTAAAAGAAACTAGAAAGTAATAGTACAAAGACTATACATATGTTACAAAAAGTTACCCATGGTGACCTTCCTATGAGTAATACTTCTTAAGGTAGAGCCCATTTCTAGGCTCTAGCAAAGCGTTTCCCTCAAAGTCAACCAAACGATAAGTGCCCTTTTTTAGAACCTCTTTTATGATGAAAGGTCCGAACCACATGGGTTTGAATTTTCCTGCCCCTAGGGGGTCCTTATCTTGGTCATAGACCAGGACAAGGTCGCCTTCCAAGAAAATCCGAGGATGAACGAATCAATCATACTGACACTTCAATTTATGTTTGTGAGACTTGTTGGCCAGGGCCGCATCACAACGTTGTTCATTGAGATGCTCAAGGTATAATAATCGTTCTTCAAGTGGAGAAGTGTCTGGAAATAATTGTACTACCAACTTTAGGGATGGGATTTGACATTCGATAGGCAAGATTGCTTCTAGCCCGTAAACAAGTTGAAAAGGTGAGAAACCGGTTGGAGTCTTAATAGAAGTTCGGTAAGCCCATAATGTTGAGTATAATATCAAATACCAATTTGACTTGGTTGAGTTGATCATTTGTTGTAGGATGGTCTTAAGAGATTTATTTACAGCTTCCACCTGACCATTTTCTTGGGGGTAGTAGGGTAATGAATGTTCTTGCCGCAACCCAAGATTTGATGTTAACTCGGTCATCATCTGGTTCTAAAAGTGATTGCCATGGTCAGTGACAATATCTCTTGAGACACTGAACCTTGATATTATCTGGTTGAATAAAAAGAAAGCCACAGTCTCTCCATCATCTTTAAACGTTGGCATAGCCTCGAACCACTTCATGAAGTAGTCTACGACTACAATGATATAATGGTGCCCCCTTGCTGAAGGAGGGTTGCATGTAGTGTAATCAATCCCCCACTTGGTGAAGGGACCAACTATGATGACAATAAAAATGGGAGTGGGATGTGCCCTCATCTTTCGAGAGAAGATCTGACACAGGTGGCACTTCTTGACCAACTCGCTACAATCTTTGATTAGTGTCAGCCAGAAGTAACATGATCGTAAAATATTTTGGGTTGTTGCCAACCAAGATAAATGAGCGCCACATGCTCTGATATGGAAATTGTTAAGCACAATAACTGCTTCTTTGTGAGTGAGACATCGACGCAGGATGCAGTCTACACCTCTTCAATACAACGTATCATCGAGTATGAGATAATTCTTTGCCTGATGGCGTATACGGTGACGCTCATCACGAGAAGTAGAGGTGGGGCACTTCAAAGTCTTGAGATAGACAAGTATATCTCCATACCAGGGATCTGAATATGTGATAAAAAAAATATCTCCTCGGATAGGCGACTCTTCAGGCACAACATCACCTAACTCAACTGGAAGTTCCGAAATAAGTTCTGCGAAGACCAATGACTTTTTGGATTTTGCTGAAATGAAATCTAAGTCAAATTCCTGAAGGACGACTATCCATCTATTGATATTTTCACCTATTACCCATCGTGTCAACATGTACTAGAATGGATTCACAACAACAATGACGGTGGTATTGTGAAACAGAACGTAATGACGGAACCGTTGAACAACATGGACTGCTACCAATGCAAGTTTTTTTATATGAGAATAATTGAGTTCCGGTCTGACTAGGCCTCGACTATGGTAATAAATCACATATTCTGAGAACAAATCATCTTCCTGAACTAAGACCATGCTAATGGTTGACTCTGTTGCAGCTAGGTATAATAAGAAATCTTTGTTATAGTTAGGTGGCTGAAGCAGAGGGGCATTTGTGAGGGCATGTTTCAACACTTCGAAAGAGCGTTGAGCAACATCATCCCAATAAAAAGGAATGTCTTTATTTAGTAAGCGCATAAATCTTTTTGTGATCTCGGCATAGTTAGCGATGAAACTTCTTAAAAAATTCACCTTGCCCTGTAGACTCTGAAGTTGAAGGATTGTGCATGGGGGAGGCAACAAAATTATTGCCTCAACCTTGAGAGGATCGACCATGATCCCTATTGTTGACACTATGAAACCTAACAAGCATCCTGATGTTATGCAAAAGCTGCACTTGTTTGGATTCAACCAAATCCGGAAGTAGCGACATCGCTCAAAGATAAGTCGGAGGTGTGTTGGATGATCCATTCTCTTGTGAGATTGAGATGCTAAATAATATAAATAGGCCTCGACTATATGCTTGAGATCATGGAAAACAAAAGACATGGCCCGCTGAAAGGTCACACCAACATTTTTGAGACAAAAGGGCATCTTACGATACGCGAATGTACCCCATGGAAAAATGAATGTCGTTTTGTGATGGTCTTCAGGTTTGATTTGTATTTGATTATATCCCAAAAAACCATCCATGAAAGAGAAGGCCTCGCAACCTGCACATTCATCAATTATCTCATCGACGAATGGTGTGGGAAAATTATCTTTTGGACAAGCCTTGTTCAAATCATGGAAGTTCGTACATACACGAATCGTGCCCTGTTTCTTATTGAACGACATAGGATTTGACACCCATTGGGTCAAATGCATAGGATAGATAAAACCGACTTTTAGCAGTTTTTCAACTTCAACCTTAATGGCTACTGCTTTTCTAGGATTAACTGGATGAAGCTTCTGTCGAACAGGCTTGGCATATGGATAAGTTGTGATTTCATGTTCGACTATTTTTGGATAGATGCTTGGCATTTCCTCATAAGACCATGTAAAAACGTCACAAAATTATTTAAATAGATCTTTGTAGATTTGAATCTCTCTCGGGGAGCAGTCAGCTCCGACGAAAACGTTCTCCATGACGCCAGGGGTTCTGGAGATATTGATCGGTATGGTTTCAATGATATTTTCCATATTACCCTCAGCATAGACCTCGTGTGTAGATAAGGGATTAATGGGACAAGACCTATCTCCAGTCATAGTCAAGGTGAATTCTCCAGCTTCGATTCTTTTTAACTCTGGGAATAAGTATGACCTATGATGGAGATCGTCCCAGGGTTTGTCCGGACTAGTCATTTCTTCAATTATTGCTTCGTCAGAGGGAAAGAATAAGTCTAACGAATCGGTGTCAGCGAGAGAACCTTGAGCCCAAATAGGCTCTAGAGGCAGATCTAACTCTTGTGCAAGAGTCGGATTTGTGTTGGCCGAAGCTTGTTGGACTAAAGAGTATGCTACTTCAGCTGCGAACAAGGGCATGGACATGCCCGGGTTCCCTATCCCATCCATTGTGTCCGATGGGGAAGGAAGTATCCACGGATTTTTGAAGTAAGTCATGCGAAATGACAAAACTTGGAAAATATCAACCTTATGGTGGTCAGATATGAAATTGACATCGCCTTGAGGGGGTAGGAAATCGAAGGTACCCATCAAATATGGGCACAAACCAACCCCTACATTAACTATGCCTGGTTGGGGATTATCAATCACCGGGACCGCGAACACCCCCAATGAAGGTTCAGGTCTAGAGAAAGACAATTGATCAATGGTCACAATCCGATCCTGGTGTGGAAACAACAAGACCCAGAAAACTGTAGCAACCATTTCTTGCATGGCATAAGTCCAACTCCTTCCTAACAAGAGATTGTAGTCGAGAGACGTGTCAACTACTTCTACCTCGACACACACGGTCTTCCCTCCTAACTGCATGGCGAAAGAGGGAATGATACCATGTGGTCGAAACGAACAACCATCGAAAGCAGTGAGAAGAGTAGGTGACAGAGACAAAACGGGTTGGCCAATGGCCTTCCAACATGCCAACGACATAATGCATGTCGAGGCGCCCTCATCAACCACCGTGTGGAAAATATTTCGAGTAAAAGTTTTTGTGGGGTGAGCCACTACTATCTGGAACGCTACATGGTAAGGTAGATGAGGTTTTAAGTCGATTGTATCTAGCATGATTGTACCTGGATTACAAGTCTCAGTATATCCTAAAGAGGTTAACAAATATTTCCTCTGGGAAGGGAAACTTTGGAGGACCTCCAAAGCAAACATCGCACAAGGGGTTTGAGACAAATCCTCCACTACAAAATAGTTTTGGGCAGCCCTTGCGTTTGGGTTGTGAGAATCATTTTTGAACATGCCTTTTGGGATATGTTTCATTGTTTTGCCTAAAGTCTTCTCGATCTAGAGAGGAAGAGATGGGAGTTCGACATCTTTGCCCTTCTCAGAAGTGCTTGGTTTACTATATTCATCCGCTCTAGTCGATGTAAAAGCATCACCCTTCATCATGTACACATTCACGGATGCGGGATTGTTCGAAGACAGAGAGGGTCCTTGACTACCCCCTTTCACGCTTGTAGAGGCTTGGGATAGGTTTTTCCCATGCTGAAATGGATTGGTTAACACGACAGGCTGTTGTTGTGTCACAAAAGTTTGGGCCTCTACAAGCCAAGGACATTGGTGGGTCGGGTGGTCTTCCGCACATAGGTTGCACTGATACCTCACCTTTCGCTTCTCAGTGTTTCCCTCACCAACATTATTAGTGGGTTTCTTATCCCCCTTAACCTTCTTTCATTGTTTTTTCTTTCCTTCAGGCTGTTGGGTGGCCTTTGGATTTGTCAATTGCACTGTGTGTACATCCGATGTTTTAGTAGGGGGAGCAGCCAAAACAGTAGTTTGGCTGGCCGATGTGTATTGTATAGACAATTGTTGCAATTGCTTCGTCAGTTGCTCAGTGGGATTTGTTTGTGCTGAACCAACAATACCATCAGCATGTGGTCCATCTCTTTGTCTGGTTTTATCAATTATTGAGTGTGGCGCATCTATGGAAATGCGATATAATACAAAACAAGCGAGAATTAGATTAGCTCAAGGATTTTGAGCTCTCATGATGATCAAGCGTCTTCTTGAGGAAAACACTCCGACTTGAGCATCTTTGGATTACTATGGGACCAAAGACTTAAGCAACCACTCAAGTAGGAATGTTGGTGGGACTGGTACTTTTATTAATCTCTTCTGGTGTCTCCATTCTTATATGTGATCGAGGAGATAGCAGTTACTCTTTATCACGTGTGAAATTGGCAAAGAAGTGCATTACCCGGTATCATATCTCATAGGTAAGTGGAAATGGTTTAGGAAAGCCATTGCCAATTCTTTGAAGGAAAGTATATTAATTAATTAGGAGCTCAATGTACCATTCGCTGACACTCAGAATGAAGTACATTGGAAACAATCACAATTGTATGGAGTAGATCCATCGCGAAGTTATATGAGCACCAAGATGGAAGGTGGTCACATGAACTCCTAGATCTTCATTGGAAAACGGCGAACTTTACGGTATGTCGAAGGCAACTTTGTTGTTGGCATAGGGGGCAGCGTAGATTTGGCAGATGGGGTCATTCAACTTAACCTTGTCAAATCTGGCAAATGCAAAGTTTCTAGGAAAGATAGTTTGGGTTGTTGGTGACAACCATGGAAAAGGACACGGTTTGGCTGGAACCGGGTTGCCAAGAAAAGTTTGGTTACTTCTTTGGGATTACGGTAAAAACCATGTCCATGACCAGTGTACAGATTTTTGCGTGTGAGGATACATCATCGGCCGATTCCCAAAATAGGACGACGGTTGGGCATGCATTACATTGAAAGGACTTTGGGAAGGGTTTCCCCATCGCGATCCCATGGGGATATGAATCGCCTTGTATGGGGTTCCAGTGATTATGAAAGTAATTGCCCCGGATCAACATTCGGCGAGGGGCGTCGCCGTTCAAGGCCACGATGTGGAAAGAAGTTCTAGCGTTTGCCCCTATGCAGAATAGTACCACATAGGAATTGGTTATCCATAACCAGGATTACCCCCGGTCGAAAAAGAAACTGATGAGAAATCATTGCTACCAAATGCTCTGAACAAATAAAATAGTGTCAAAACTACCGACATATTATGCGAAGGTGGACCTTGACTCCCTGCTCCAAACAAACTATATTTTACATTCAGCCCAACGGAGTGCTGGTGAGCACCGCCGAGTGAAGGGGATGAAGTAGGTATATGACCTCCTCTATAAGGAAAATCATTAAAAGGAATAGAAGTGCCCCATGTGGCCTTGCGAGGAGGAGCATTAGAGCTCCCTGCCCCGAAACCTAAAGTTTGTGAAGTGGAGTAGGAAAGTAGAGGACTTGTACCTAAGCTAGGCATCCCGTATGAGGATGGAGGGCCTGTCACACTCTGCATAAACGGTGGATTGATCGCCACCATGGATGGAATTAGACCATTGGTCAAGGTAGAGATGGTTGAGACCATGGTATCTCCGGAACGGTGATGGTGGGTTAGGAGGTGTAAAAACTCTCCTGTGGTGACAAGCGTAGTGGGAATTGAAGAATTCGGAAGGAATGACAACATTTGTTTCCATTGTTGCATGCGACACTATCTGGCACTTTCGTAAGGGTGAATATGTATGATGATGGGTGTTGAAAGATCGATGGTTTTGATTTTTGGGTGGACCAAGAGCTTTCTCTCCAAAGTCTAAATAGTCATTTCCTCAGGATGTTGGTGGGGCACAATTTCTTTTGACCGATTGCTTCAAAAGGCCCTTGTTGGTATAGCTTTTCACCTTAGTGGTGGCGGGTGGATCAGTGTAGCAGATGGCGGGCCCGAAGCGCCCGTGTTGGCCAGACTCATGATCCTCCAATGTGTGAGAAGATCAAAGACACCCTATTGATTTCTATTAGTTCAAAACAACACACACTAAAATTCCTACAAGATGAAACAAGAAAACACTAAACTAATTGGAAGAGCAGTTACAGCAACCAGCACTAGAGAAACTTACCGGTGAAAATGAAACTCAAACACTAAAGCACCCTCTGGGTATAATATACAAATAATAGCCCGATGTTTGTCCTAGGTACAGCGGTATACCCCCACAGTCACTTGTGTATGTCTTTAAAAAGATAGGCAACTAGGTTGATGGCGCTGTGAACAATCACACCCGGTATAGTTGAGAAGTCGGTGAACCACAATGGCCGGTGTCGAGCACGAGAGCACATCAAGGGTGTCGAAGGCAGAGGTAGTGCGAGACAGGCGGGGACCTCGAATGGATTTGAGACACACGAAGCTCCGTGTAAAATGCAATCGACGGAATCAAAAAAACCCCTCTATATGTGTTCTCCCTCTGATTGGTCCGACTTTGGAGGGGTTATCTGCACTACCTTTCCCTGCGTGACCTCATTTTTATACCCTATGTTAGAGGGGTCTCGGATAACTTTCATGATCTTGGACTTTGACACTCCCTAACTCGGACTCAATGTTTGATTTTAATGGCCTTGAAGTTTCCTCCAACCTAATTCAAGGCCTAACCCTAAACTAGTTGGTTGACCCTATAAACATAAAAAGTCTAATGAATTTTTAGATTTAGCATTAATTTTGTGTCTTGTCTTAGTCCAAGGTTATGAAATTGAAACTAGGGATGTTTGAAAGACGAAATCAAAATAAACAGAAATCTAGAAACAAAATACCTTCACTTAACTCAAATCTTAGTGGCACCACACTTAATTTTTTTTTTTTTTAAGATCTTTGAACAACAAACTCAAAGAAATATTTCACTTGACTATGAGCTACTTATGATCTAATTAAACCATCAAGAACTTATGAAAGCAAAGAGACTTTTCCCGATTACTAATGAAAAATAACTTTTTAACCAAACAAAAAGAAATAAAGTTTTTTTTTTTTATTTGAATGCTCCACAAAGAAAAAGGAAAATATCAACAAGTCAAAACCAAAGGAAAAACTTACGGCCTAGTAAGATCGCAAGGAGTCACTTTAAAAATCACACACATGAAAATTAAAATTGGACTCTCACACTTGTCTAAAAGAACCCTATAAAGAAAATTTTGAAAAAAAACTTCTTAATGAAAAGAAAGCTATTGCTGTGAAAAAACCTAAGTCACTGAATGCTATGAAAGAGATCAAAACACGAGGAAATTATAACTCTTGCTAAGAGGAAAGAGTGACGCCTCACCTTTAATAAAAGAATTGTCCACAAGCACCTCTTGGCAGTTCAACGGTAAAGAAAAGTACTTGTGAGTTAATGGAAGTCGGTACCTGTATACACTCATGTTGGCCTTATCTGGTACGTATTGTATCCTTGAAACTTTTGAGACAAATGAAAATCCAGAAATCCGACCCGGTGAGACTGGTGCTGAGAACTAGAATCTCTTGAGGACTGGAACACTTACTTTATGAGGAAAAAGAAAACAATTCAAAGAAAAAATTCATAGAACAAAAACCAATCTAAGGTGAAACCAAAGTTATAGACTACAAACAAAAAAGACTATAGAAGGAGTTCTAGAAAACCAAGAAGGACTAATTATGTGAGGGAAGAGGGATGGTACGCCTCTCTAAATAAATTTTAGGGAATCATACATGCAATCGACACTTCTCACGACTAGTGTGTACGTAAGAACAATGAGAATGTAGGGTGTGGGTACATGCATGCAAACCTTATACACAGTTGCGTGTACCTCTATGGGTCTCGGAAAAAAGAAATTACAGTCAAGAAAAAGAACATAGATGACTAGTATGGAAGACCCGGAATCTGCGATGGCTTAGACTTTGTAGAAACTTTAAAAATAAGGAAATGAAACCGGTTCTTAAAAATACCCCGGTCTAAAACATTCAGAAACCCTAGATTATCGATTATGGTCACCGAATTACCACATTTGTAGGTTGAAATCCCTCTCTGGACTAGCACTTAGGGTTTTATCATGCATGCGAAAAATACCTAAAGATTCCTACATTTTACCATCATCATCGGACCTAATCCCTATTATTCTTAAGTAAATACGTAGTTAAGAAGATCAGTGAGCATACCTTATTTCAGACATTTGATACTTCGATCCCTTCTTCAGCTTGGTTCTCTTTGGCCGTAGCTCTCCTCGAAAGGATGACACGCATTCACACAAGAAAAACAAAGAACTCCACATGCATTTGATCTACAAATTAATGGATTTAGATATTCAATCAACATGTATGCAATAAGTTTAAAAACAGGAAATGAAACCAGTTCTTAAAAATACCCCAGACAAAACATTCCCAGAAACCCTAGATTATCCCCAGTATGGTCACCAATTCTGTTGTGAGTTGAAATCCCTCTACGGACTAGCACTTAGGGTTTTATCATGCATGCAGAAAAGACCTAAAGATTCCTACTTTCTACCATCATCCCAGACCTAATCCCCATTATTCTTAAGAAAATATGTAGTTAAGAAGATCAAGTGAGCATACCTTATTTCAGGCATTTGATATCGATCCTTCTTCACGCTTGATTTCTCTTTGACTGTAGCTCTCCTCCCAAGGATGACCTGCATTCACACAAGAAAAACAAAGAACTCCACATGCATTTGATCTACAAATTAATGGGTTAGATATTCAATCAACATGTATGCAATAAACCATGAAAACCTCATATGGTGGGACGGGAAACGTACTTCTTTATTATTAACTTCAACAAATCAACTTACAATGATGAAGCTGGCCACTGCTCCATGAACCTGGTCCTGGGCTCCTCTTCAACTGTCCTCCAACTTCTTTTCTCTATATTTCTCTTTGCACAAGGATGGCTAAAGGTTGGGACAAAGGGAATGTGCAATCGGCTATAGTTTCTTTACTATGATTCTCATCCTCCAAATGGGACCCCTAACCCTTCATTTATAGGCTAGAAGAAGCTAGGTATTTGGTCAAAATTTTGGCCATGCATGGCCGAAAGGTTTAGTTAACTCACCCAAAGCTGTGTGTTCCGTCAGAAACTTTCCTTTTTTCATGCTTTTGTAGGTACACACGGGCTGTCTTGGGTTAGCTAGCGTGTACATGCGTTCAGTAATGTAGCAGGGCATGTGGGCCTTTATAAAAGAGGTTTTTAAGAAGAGTTTTTTAACAGTGTTTTGGTAAAGAAGGAATCTGAGATGGCCTGATGCCAAGTAAGCATGTCCGGTGAAAATTAGGTTTATAACACCATGTGGCTAAATACTGGAAGTAGACACATGGCCCAATCAGGTGGGATACATGTGTCACATTCTAATTGACTTTTCAATACTCCAAATTCTCAAAACTTACTGACATGTGGCACACATTCCATGTGTCCACGTCATCCCATGTGACATCCACAAGACACATCACTTAGGAAATTCTGGGGTCAACATCACCTCCTGGTGACGTCATCATGCCCCATCACTTCAACTCTTCAGGCTTTGGGACTTCGGGAGTTTCCATGCTAGCACACTTCCAATTCTCCTGAACTCTGCATTCCAGAACTGGTCAATCTATCCCCATGTGTCCTCCTGGATCGAACGACTAAGATTTACTTCAGGTCTTCACCTGGAGTCCACAGATTTCCACCACGTGTCCTCCTTAATAAGATGGATACGATTTATTCGGGTCTCTGGACTTCAAAAATATCAAATTTCAAAGCTTATTTGGCGCCATTGGATTTTACCCGAAGCCATGGATCTAGTGACGTGTGTCCTCCTATGGATCGACGGTCCCTAGCTACTTTGGATATTTGGATTTTCAATGTTCGAGCCCTAACCTTTCACATCACTGCATGCCTTTCAATTTGACGGGGCATGTATCGACATTTTGGAGTAACCCGCTTTTCTCCCCGCAATTCTCCTAATGTTGACACGTAACCCCTTGGGGAAACCATGGTTTGGATTGCGGGAATGCCTTGGGAAATTATCTCCCATGCAACTCGGTTCCCCGCAATGTCTCATTTCTGTTGATCTCACTCTCCCATGGGATCTGATGGTTGTGACCTTAACCCTTGCTTCCTTTTCATCGGATGACCCTTGTTCTCTTGTCTTCTGATCCAACGATCCTGGATCTCTCCTGATCCTACAGTGGCGATTGCTCCCAAATTCAAAGGGGATGGTCACGATCCTTAGAACCCCTTACATGGGTCTCTGATGTTTTGTCTCCCGTGTAGATTCTACAACACCATTCCTCCTGATATTTTCAACTCCACGGTCAAGATTCGATATCGATCCCGAGACTCTGACCAACAGACCCAGCCCATACTGGTCCGGTGTTTCAACCAGAACCTCTGATACTAAACTGTAACATACCCATCTTCCCACAAGTCAAGTCATGCTACCTTCAAGCTCGCCCTTGGACTTCTTTCACTTAAAGATAACTTTAAAAAATTTAATGATGCATAAAAGAAAAGACTTTAACAACATGCACAACAAAATCCAACAAGCATGTATAGTCTAAAGATTTAGTTAAACGATAATTAAATATACACAATGGAAATACATTCACATACATGTAGATGATACCATAAAATAGAGCACTTATCTTTATGAAAGATGACACCAAATGGATGCATACCAAGGACGTTCCACCCAACTGTATACACTACTGTTCCAAATCTCAACAACAGTGTCACCCCCGACCAGGGCTATGAATCAACAAGGATGGTTCCAGAGTGTTAGTTGGCTTCCCAAACTAGTCAGCACCCAATCTCTCATAGGCTTCCCAACTGTCACAACAATACAAGTACCCAACTCTCTTTTACCCATCTTGCACCATCCGAGAGAACGAACCTCCACCCTTCTCTGCCACGCAGTCCCTCAGGAAGTCCTTCTCCTTAATTCAGGCTTCAACGTAACTGGTCCAGAATCTCAATGTTGGAACTCTCAGGACTCACAACTATGAGAAATTCTAGACACAGGCCAACACATCTCATAAATGCAGCCTTAGGTCATGGCTGGATCACACCAGCGACCACTACAACCAACTATCCCATGGCTAATCTTCAACAGTTCATCTCCCTTTCCCCGAGGAAGGACGCAAATGATGGATGTTTCAATGAACAGGTAAGTGGGTTCATGGAGGTGCGTCTATGAAAGTGCATGAGGGATAGAATGGTGTGAATGCAGAAGTGAAGGAGAAAACAAGCCAATGAACAACTCCCCCCATTAGACTAGAGGTAGGTTTAAGTAATTTCAGGGAGAATCAAGAACCTTTTGGCTTTCCCCAAGAAGCTCATGTAATCGATCCCCTCTCTTAGACAAAAGGGTAATTAGAATAGGAATAAACACTTATCCCCTCAAGCCCCCTCTCTTATGGAATCATAGCCCCTTATAACTCTAGTCCTTGTTCGTCTAGCAACAAGTCATGTATTTATTATTAATAACGATAAAAACATTACATGTCTTGGGCACACTCACGTTTTAATAGTTGTTTTAGGAACTCTGGCCTCTTAGCATTATAACAATACATTATTTAAAATGGGGGTTCAAAACTTGGGGTGTTACATGCTCCTTTGATGATTTGGCTTAACACCCAGTTTATGTTTCCACGCATTGATCTTGGATTGGACCCCATATAAGCATGTGATTGTGGAAGCTTCCAAGGGAGGTTTGGTTCCACACCACTTCGACCCCCGCAATCCACCACCAACTTCCACGTACCTCCTTAGATATATTGTGGTTTCGATTGTAGGACCGCTCTAGAATTTTATCGTTCGAGCATGTTATGTCCCCACAATGAAGTACAGTCGTCGATGTGATGCAAATCCATGATGGGAACACCCTGCTTTTGTTGCCACGCATTTCTCTCGGATGGGCCCTACATCAGCATGTGAAACCAAAAGATCTACGGTCCTCGTTGATTTGAGATCAATGTTCCATAATTAATTTGAGACTTCGAGTGATATTCATGTCTTACCTACTGAAAAGATCAGCGGTTCTTGTTGAATTGAGATCAACATTCCACAACTACTTCAGGAGTTCAGGCTTCGGGCCTTTTCAATGCATGGTTCTTACAATTCTCCAGAGTGTCGTATCTTCGAAGTGAGAGATCTTCCTCCACGTGTCTTCTTGTTTTGGATGGCCAAGATTCACTTCGAGAGTGCAGGCTTCAAGATTTCTCTTCTACTTGCTCGCGTGATCCTCCAAAGTGTCATATCTCTGAAGTGAGAGATATGCCTCCACGTGGCCTCTTCATTTGGACAACCGAGATTTTCTTCAAGAGTTCAAGATTTGGGAGTTTTCTTCTACTTGCTCGCGTGATCTTCCTAAGTGTCATATTTACGAAGAGTTGGATCTGTCTCCACGTGGCCTCTTGTTTTGGATGGTCGAGATTCACTTTAGGAGTTCGAGCTTCAAGAGTTTTCTTCTTCTTTCTCACACAATCCTCTGAAGTGTCGTATTTCCTGATGGGTGTTATGCATGTACTAAAAACACACTAAAAACCCTCAATTAAATTTTCAACTTGGGTTAAGTAAACTTAGAGTTGTAGCAAAATATATGCCAAGTTAGAAGGGCTAGTAGTAGTATAGTCTAACTAAGGAAGTGGCTATCTAAAGGCTAATCTATTCAAGAAAATCTATCTAATGAACAAACCCTACTAAGCAACTTGAAACTATGTAACGTAAGTACTTTTGGACCAAAGATCAATGGACAGTTCTAGGAAAAGAAGTGAAAACCCTACTTGAAGCAAACTAGTTCAATCATGGCAATAAGAAAAAACAACTATTTAAGCATAACAATATGCAAGTAGAAAAATAAAACTACTTTAACTAGCCTACCTAAATTCAATGAGCAACTATCCTGTGAAAGAAAGTAAATAAACAACTATACTATCAAAGAAAGAATAGACAAGTAAGCAAGTAACCTACTAAAGCAAGTAAAAAACTAACTATCCTAGGATAACTTCTACAACAAGTAAACTAATTAAGACTACTCATTAAACAACTAACTAAGCTAAGAGGCAAGTGAACTCTATTCTTAATTCAAAATTCAAAACTATTTCTAATTCATAAAAGGAAATCTATTTAATTGAAAGAAGGAAGAACTAACAACTAACCTTTAATCTATGATAAGAAAACTGCTCTTTAATCTACCAAAGAAAAAGACCATCTATCCTACAACAATAATAAATCTATCTTCTGATCTATGAAAGCAAGAAACTATCTTTTAACTGATAAAAACTCAAATATAGTGTTGGTGGTTGTGTGAATGTCTCCAGTGTCTTATAATATCTCGATGGCACTTGACAACAAAATATAATTCAAGAGGTATAAGCTCAATACCGATTTCAGTAGCAAAGGGAAAGGTGTGGATTAAACAATCCAATGAGAATGTAGCCATTATGGAAACAATCGTCAATTACCATGCATATTGATGGAATTATTACTCATGTATTAACCATAAAAAATATAACGAGATTTTAATTGTACTTCTATGCTATGTAAGCAAAATTCATAATTAAATTCAAGCATTAACTAAAAACTGGAATTGCAATCTAATTCTAGGAAAGAAAGTGCATAAAGTGAAACTATGCTATATATATTTTAACAATTCAAAGTGCAAGAAGGAAAATGCTTAAAAACATAAATTAAAACATGACATATAAAAACTAAACTAATGAATACATTAACCAACAACTAGTTAAACAAGATCTACA
The DNA here is from genome assembly GCA_010110895.2 of Picea sitchensis. NCBI lineage: Eukaryota > Viridiplantae > Streptophyta > Pinopsida > Pinales > Pinaceae > Picea > Picea sitchensis. The sequence continues at coordinate 41,083 of SNQJ01S0030907.1, forward strand.
TAACAATGGAATAAGCAATCTACAATTAAAAACTAAAACTAACCCTATCCATCCACTCAAGCCTTGTTTAAAAGAAGCATGAAATAAAACTTTGTTCTACTCTGTTTTAACTTCTATTTTAAATTTGATTTCAAAAGAATAAATAAAACAAAATCTAATATCTAATTGCACACGGGTTAGTGTATGAATTTGCAAATTCGTTCCTAACTACAAAATCAATGCATATTAACACAATCCTTTATACTAACCTGCAAAAGAACTAAACAATTAAGATACAACAACAAATTGTATAACAAAGGAAAAAATAACAATGCATGTACAGGAAATGAGATAAGGACATCTAAGTTATGAAATGCATAAATAACTTAAAGAACAGTTACCAGACTGTTGGTGGGCCCCCCAGAAAGTTTTGGTCACTTCTCAAAGGCACACCACGAACTTAGCAAACCAATTTCACCATTAAAACTCAAAAACGAAGTTTCATATAATTTTGGTAATTGAAAGTAGCAAAAACAGAGGAAAATTGTATTTGTCTCTAATCCTCTGCTTCTTCTACTGCTCCATTTTTGTATGACCACCACAGTAATTTTTATAATTTTTACAGACCAAGTGGTCGACCACTGGAGGGTCGAACCACTTCTAAAAACAAAAAATTACATTAATGGTGCCCTAACTGTCGAAATAGAGTGAGCCAATAATTTCCCTACTCAACAACCCAAACCAAGTTGTCAAGAGTTCAATAGCTGGAGGGGGCAAGCATGAGCAAAACCCATGTTCTTGATTCACCCACCACTGGCCACCAATACCATAACCGCCAAGTGGCCCATTGTTTTTGTATAGGATGAGGTGTTGGACGCAGTGTCGGACCAGGTACTGGATTGAGTATCGGATGGAGTGCCAGACTGAGTGTCGGAAGCAGAAATGTGATGCGATTTTTCCCTATAACACCAAAAAATGTGAATTAGATCCTTGGAAGAATAAAAACGTAATAAATTATACTCAAGATCAATATAAAACATGAATTATACATACCTGGTGTGGATTATACCGTTTTGGCACAAAATTCTTCCAAAAGCTTCTCCAAAACATGAAAAACACATATGTACATTCGACAAAAGTATCTAATAATTGTCATAAAAATGATCATATCTCGGGCCCGACATTACCCCCACTCTTATGATTTTGCAGGTCCCACTGCAAAAAAAAATAAATTACCCCTTGTGACTAGGCTTGTTGAGGAGGATCAGCTTTGGAAGCTTCTCCTTCTTGCTGTGAAGACTTTTCCTTATGCCTCTTGTGTTGTTTTAGTTGTTCTCTGAGGCTGTGGTTGGATTTAGTCATCTCATCAACCAACTGTTGAAGGGAGTTAACCTTTGCTTGGAGGACTTCATTATCATGATGAAGGTGTGTGTCTATTGTCTTCCTTTCTTCCAATTGTTGGAGGAGATGAGAATTTTCTTTTTGTAAATTCTCAATGGCTAGGGCAGAATCAATGATCTCAGAAGAAGGCTTAGATCCTTTGAGGGATGTGGACAATCGATCATTATTAGGATCTAGGGTCATCATGGGTGAAGTAGGAGTGATGGGGGATTGGTAAGGAGAGGTAGGTTCTAATTTTGTCTTTCTTAGTGGATCTAATCCATCTTCAAAAACTTCCCTAAGTCTCTTGTGAAGGCTCTCAAGATCGGAGGACACTTGGGTAAGATCCGAAGAAGGAAAAGGTTTTGCATGAGGTTTTGTTCTTGTCTCCAGCTACTCTTTTGAAAGGGTCCTTTACCAAATCGATTGGCTCCCCTCCTATTTGTGGGAATGATCGGAAAATCTTGTTGAATTACTTCTTGGAGCTTTTTAGGTGTGGGATCAACAGAGATTGAAGGTATTGGGGGGTTAACAATATGCTTCTTTTGATCTTTACTCTTGGTCTTTTTACCCAATGAGGAAGTAGGGATATCAACAAGATTTTTGTATTGTTCTGTCAAAGAGAGGTTTTGTGCAAGGGGGTTTGGAGTTCTTGGAGAGTGGGGCTTGGATGGAGAGATAGTTCTTAGGCTAAGTTGCTTTTTGCCGGTCTTAATTGTCAAGTGAGGGTTTGCAAATTGATAAATAAATGCATCCCAATTTTGCCCCTGTTTCTCTAATTCAGATAAAACAAGAAGTTTGATCAAGCCATAGTGAAAGAGACTATTGTGGGGGTTAGTTATGTTCTTACTCACTTGAGAGGACATCTTCTCCAAGATTTTTAGAAAATATAAGGGAAGTTCAAAGGTTTTTTGAACTGGAAATGAGCTAGCAATCTGAAATGACAAGCTTTGAAAGTGGAATATATACCTTCACATGTAATCAAACTTGTGATGACGATGAGAGGGTTGATCAATTCCTCCTTTATGCATTCCCTAGAATATCCTTTTTCTCCTTAAATGTTCTGGAATTTGGGCTTAAAATCCCTGTTATAACTTGAGCACGACAGTTGGTGGTTTTTGAACCATCTATCTCCCATTCTTGGAAGCTTCGTGGATGCATCAATGGACTCTTCTGAGATTTCAAAGGAAAGATATCCTACGCACGCTGTCTTCCCATCGAAAATGAGGGAAAATTGCATGGAGAGGCCATCATCATGGCCCTGCAAGTTAGACAAAAATGACCCCCATCCTGCACTCAGAAACACCTCTCTGCATTGCACAAACTCAGGAATGGAAAAAAAATCCACATAGGAAGAGGGTTCATACCTCTTGGGCATTATGGCAGAGGTGAAATTCACCAGGCAAGGGTGTGATTGGGCCAAGAGATGGCATGAATTAGGCATGAGCCGAGCGTAATTGAAATAGGGGAAGAAATGGCAGAGGTTGGGCATGATTTCTTAACATAGGGAAAAGAAAATGGCAAGGTAGAATTGAGATAAAGGCTACCCAGCACAAATTTGAATGTGCCTATGGTGGAGTTGGTTGCACACATGTGCACACGAGTTGCCATGTGTGGACAATTTTGAATTTGAAGGTTCTTTTTTGGGGGAAAATGTAATGATGTGCAGTTATATCAATGTCCAAGTCTTTTGACCTGGACATTTGATCCTGAACATATTAAAGCATCTTCAATCAATTTCCTGCAACAAATTCAATTGAATGTCATTGATTCCTGGTTACCTAGAATTTCGGACAGTTACTGGTGTGTAATTCATATGGTACTTTGTTTGGCACCTCATACGACATTTCATACGAAACCTCATACGACACTTCCTATGACGCCTCAATGTTAAATACATTTTCACCTCTTATAATGGATAGACTGCAAATTTGAAATGTTTTTGACAATCACAGTGGTTAATGAGGAGAGGCAGAATGCTCCATTGTTGTTGATTTTTCCACCATGCTCACTCAATCCTCTTGCATATGACATATAATGTCAAACCTACAATGATCAGGTTATAGAAAGCATAAAACATGTACTTTTCAATCCTACAATGTACATCTTGTAATGAAAGGTAAGCCAATAAAGAGTGGTTTTTTAAGTATATGTTCAGTGATTTATAACACACATGAGTTTAGCACTTAAAAAATAAAATGACTATTAATGTAATAACATGTATCATGGAAATTATACAAAAATTCTTGCAAATATTTATTTCTCTAGGCAATGGCCATTTGTGAGCTCATGAACCCCTCCTCCACACCTAAGTATTGTGACACCTCACAATCATGAGTATAGGAAACCAGTCAATTCCCCCAATAGCCGAAGATTTATAGTATGTCAAGTGTAAAGATAAATTTTATAGATTGGTCTGACGAGACAGTTAGAAGATGGCCCCACCTATAGGATAAGAGATCCTATATATAGATAAGAAGAGGTAGGAAAGAGAGGTTCAAGATAGTCTTAGAGTTATTTCCCAATTGCAAGTCTATGGAGTTCATTAACCTTAGCTTAACCACACATACTTCATGTCTGCTTTGTCTACAAGTAATTTTGTACATCAGGCCAAGTTTAAATTTATTATTTATTTTTTGTCAGATTACCATCCTCGCTAGGTAGAATGCCCCACTACTAGCAAGCCTATTCAGTACTTCGACGGGTTTACCTAGTCATACCACAGGCCGGTACCCACTACCAGTAGACCTGTTCAGTATCCCAATGGGTTAGCCTCTTACACCCTCAGAGACTGGCCCTCCATATTTTAATATTTAGTATAATGTTGCTTTATGCAAGAAGATGAGGGGGCAGCTCTGAAAACAAATTTTTCTTTCTTTTTTTCAATTGGGATGGTATTTATGTTAGAGGATGACTTTCTGTTATATTACTTAGTGATTGTCCCAATGTAAGGGGTACTTAAGCGGACGTGGCCTATATAAATATATGATATAATCAAGCTATTTAGTGTGTAGTGGATGGTACCATTGAGAAAGAATAAAAGGCTATCTCTAGGCTCAACTCACATTCTTCTTTTGTAGTTATTGTGATGTTTCCATGACTAACTGCTAATTACACCTCCTTGTTACTCTTTGATAAATACACTTGACTCACTTACTCAGGTTTCTTGAAAAACCCGTACGAGAGACCTCTAGGCTTGATATTTATGGTATCACTTCCTTATACAATGGTGAAGAGTTTCAAGAGAAACTTCTTTAGAATGCCTTAAAAAATGAGATCTTTTGCAAAAATATGGCTAATTACAGTAAGTCAATATTCATTTGATGCTTTAGTAGACACAAAATTCAAGTGTAACAATGTTTTGAAGAAAGATCCTTGAAACTATGTACTCCTTGTGAAATAAATACTTATAGAAATCTCTAGAATTGCCTTATAAACAAAATTCAAAAACTATTTACATATGTACAGTAGGAAATTCAAAAAAAAATTCAAAAAAAATGGGGGACTTCCCCATCTACTAAGGCCAATACATTGTCAGTTCACATGACCTATACAAAATCCTCTTTGGAAATGGGCTTATGATAAAATTTGAGTCGGTGTCCATTTACTACAAAGGAGACTTGTCCATTGTCAATTGTTTTAATTTTTACAGCTCCATTGTCATATACAATGTGTACCTTGTAAGGTCCCAACCACTGGGTGGTGAGTTTTCCTTTGAAGGTTTGGAATTGGGAATCAAACAACAGACCCAATTCACCAAGTTGGAAGTGCTTCTTCTTAATAAAATTTTCATGTCACTTGCTCCTTTGGTTTTGGACTAATATCGTCCGTTGGATGGCATCTTGCCTAATTTCATACAACTCATTCAATTGTATGGATCATTGCTTCTGAGCATCATCTAAGTTCAATCCTAATTCTGCGACAATACAAAAGTTCCTTACTTGGATTTCTATTGGTAGAAGTACTTGTTTCCCATACACTAGCTCATAAGGGGTATGCCCAGTGGTATTTCTCCAGGTGGTCTGGTATGCCCATAAAGCCTCTGGGAGCCTATTATCCCAATATTGGTGATGTAATTGAACATTTTTGGTCAATATGGCTATGACACATACTAGATATGAAACTTCCCTTGATAACAGAGTTCACCTGATGTGGGCTACATCTTTGGGTCATGCTCTAAAGCTTGATCGTTTTATTCTCCTTGTTGTAATGATGTTTCTCCTTTACAAATTGTAAGGTAAAAATCCCTTTTTGGTGACGACAACAAGAGATCGGAATGTGATCATAAAATGTATACAATATTCACAAGTTCTCATGCTCATGAGGAATCCATGATGTTGACATGGACATCATTCCCACATACTCAATACATAAAAAGAGAAAGAATAAAATATGACCCCCATCACCATGGAGCCATCAAGTTCCTTAGATTTGCTGCTCAAATTCGAGCATAAATATGCATTCCACATAAATATCCTGAAACCACGAGATTTAGAACTGCTTCATTGGCCACTTATCGTGCAAGTGCCACAGTTTATTTGTCACATGTAACTGATTGGTTTTATGTGGAAGAAGAGAATAAAATAATAGAAAGAAGGAATAAGATGATCTTGTTACCTTGTTCCAGCCTCTCCATGCTCCTTCAGAAGTGTAACATGCATGCTATGCTGCAACATTTAATGACAAAATGACATAATGGAAAGCATTCTTACATTGGATTCTCCAGAACTTAGCTTGCTGATCTGAAGCCCTAATACAAAAAAATACCTCGACATTGGATTCGCATTGCCGAATTACCTAAAAACGACTATCAAATCGTCTCCATCGGACAAAGAAACCCTCAAGCCTCCTCTGAACCTCTGTCTCGATTTGCATGCAACTTTGTGAAATTAATGAACGAAAACCCTCCATTGAAATTTGTGTCATTGTACGGCCTTGTACGAACTGGGCGTGCTCTCCTTTTCACCCAGATCTGGACAGATTACACATTTTAAGTAATATCCATGGGCGTATGTACCAAGAGGTACATGTGGTGCATTGGTTGTGGGTGGAATTGTTAAGGCTTGGGCATCGACAGAGGTTCCGGGGTCGAATCCCAGCGGACTCCATTTTCATGTGTTTTTTGTATATATATATATTGCAATATATGATTCCCACTAACTTTAGCGGAGTCTAGAAGTCCTTCCAACTGCTGCTAAAAATTGTCGTGGTCCGTCAGATTTGGTGGACCCACCATTTTTTTAATTTTGAAATTCGTTCATGGGTTGATATTGGGAGTTTTAGGGGTGCCACATGTCGCCTGCTGATTGGACCATGTGGCTCCCACTGATTATTCCACCTGTCTTCTAACATCAATCACCCCGTCAATCTATACATGACATGTGGCATTGTCGAGGGGTGCCACATGGCACTTTTCTACTAGTCCACATGGACCCTTGAAAGGCCCATTTGCTGGTGACCGCAACTTTGACCGTAACTTCGTTTGACAATTTGTTTGCATCATTAGAAATCTTGCGACACACTCTTCACATTCATGCCATTTTCATTGAATTTTGGGAACTTCAAAATTTTCCCTTTCTCTACCTGCTGAGCCCATTTTGAGCCTCCTAGGACACTTCTGAAACTTCCGTGATGTTCCCTAGATCCATTCGGATCATGCCTCCCAACTGAAAGGAATTTTGGTCCAAAACATTCTTTACATTATAAGATTCATTTCCATTGGACTTACAATATAAACCCATTCCCAAACTACCTCACAAGGCTTAACAATATCAACATGTGCCATAAAAGAAGTGATATCAACAATTATCACTTTTACACAATACCCTTCTATGGGGTTTGAATTGAAGCATGTGATTCAAAAATATGACCACTCTCGACTAAATCAAGGATTTTCTCCATTCGTTCATCCATTATGCCGAAAATGTCCTCTTTATCGAGTTGTCCTTTCTCTGGTAGTTGGTTTCCTCCTGATGGTGGATTTCCCTACAACACTGCCTGAATGGTTTTCTCCCTCGGAGGTGTTTTCCTGGTCTTCTTATTCCTCTTTGCACATAGATCTAGATGTAGGGCCCAACAAGTGGCCTCATTATGTCCATCTCTTCTAGAATGGCTGTAATAGCCTTTCTTCTTCATAGGTGCATTTCCCCTGCTCTTTTCCGTGTGTGTAAAGGAATATTCCATCCTCATCCTTCTCTTGGTTTCCATAACCTTCATGCACAAGGATTTTCTCTTACAACACTGGGACACTGCATGGTTATTCAATCCACAAACATTTCATGCTCTTTGATTCCACAAGCTCTGTTTTATATGATTAACATGCTTATAATCAAATGAAATTTTAGAGTTTTGATATTTCTTATACCTCGGTGAGTTTCCTCCGGAGTCAGACTGACAAGAATATTTGGTCTCAACTCTGGCATTGTAACTCTCATCTCTCCTTGGAGATGTCTCAATTCCTCGATCATGAGAATTTGTTCTCTTGGCTTGCACATAATCAATTTCATCTCCTGATGAACTGCTAACTTTTGGAGTCTCAATGACTGTCCTAGGGTCTTCTTCCTGAATGGTTTTGGAGCTTTCTCCAACATCCTTTGCAACATAGCCTATCTCTACATATTGAGACCAAATCACTGCCTAGATGGGATCCATAATACCTTGGCCATTGGTTCCAAGGCCTCCTCTTTCATATCCCATTTTTCTCATCAACCTTAAGCCCATGCAAGAAGCATGTTGTTCAAGGATTTCAAAAGAATCATCAGTATTAATCAATAAAGGAACTACACATGGTTTATTTATCTTCACCTTAGACTAGGAATCTTGGTCTGCTTCTTGAGATGTGTCCAGTTTCTCCTGGTAAGAAGGATCAATGGAAGATGCTTCTAGGAATCCTCCTTAGTTCCTAGATGCCTATATGTCATCTTCATTTTCTTGACAAATTGTGCATGCATTTGCACTGTCATGCTCGCTGCCATAACTGGTGAAGTTGCCATGGTCACACAATGGTCTTATCACTGTATCATTTGTAGAGCCTTCCACTGTCTGCATCTTCATGGCTTTTAGTTTCTCTTGCAACCTTTAGTTCTCTTCTTCTGCAACATGCAACAATGTCTTTAATCAATCATTATCCTCTTGAAGCATTTGTTTGAGCTCCTGAAGCTCATCGAACCACGACTATTTTGGAGATCTTGCAATCCTTAGCTTCAACACCTGCAAGCGGTGTCAAGCCTGTTATGATAACACATGATCTGAACCCGGGGGGTGATTAGTTTCCAATAATTGGTTAATTTTGTCACTCCTTCAAAAGGGTTAGTTATAGATCATTTTAATCGAGAGATTTGAAATTAAAGGTAAAGTTGAAGTCTTATAGGATTGAATCCAATGTGAATAAAACCTCTTTAGTTTTCCTTATGTGTTATATGTCATGCTTGCATTTAATATCCTATGTGAGGAAATTCATAGAAAAGAACATAAGAACATAATACACATAATGGATATGACACTTCCATTGGTAACAGAGTTCACCTGATGTGGGCTACGTCTCTGGTTCATGCTCCAAAGATTTATTGATTTATTCTCCTCACTGTAATGATGTCTCTCCTTTACAAATTATAAGGAAAAAATCCCTTTTTGATGATAGCAACAAGAGATAGGAATGTGATCAGGAATGTATACAAGCTTCACAAGTTATCATGCTCATGAGGCATCCATGATGCTGACATGGACATCATTCCCACATACTCAATAGATAAAAAGAGGAATAATAAAATATGACCCTCATCACTATGGATCCATCGAGTGCCTTAGATCTACTGATCAGATATGAGCATAAATATGCAGCTCATACAAAGATCCTGAAACCATGAGATTTATAACTTCTTCATTGGCCACTTATCGTGCTAGTGCCACAATTTCTCTATCACATGTAACTGATTGGTTTTATGTGGAAGAGAAGAAAATAACAGATAGAAGGAATAAGCTGATCTTGATTCCTTTCTGTACCGTCTCCATGCTCCTTCAGACCTGTAACACACATGCTATGCTACAACATTTAATGAAAAAACAACATAATGAAAATCATGCTTACATTGGCTTCTCCATAACTTAGCTTGATGATCTGAAGCCATGTTACAAAAATAGACCTCACCATTGGATTTGCGTCACCAGAATTACCTAAAAATGACTATCAAATTGTCTCCATAGGACACAGACACCCTCAGGCCTCCTCTAAACCTCTGTCTCGATTTGCATGCAACTCTGTGCAATTAATGCATTGAAACCCTACAGAGAAATTTGTGTTGTTGTACGACCTCGTATAGACTGGGAACACTCTCCTCTTCCCCTGGCTCAGGGTGGATTAAACCTTTTAAGTAATATTCACGGTGGATGTACCAAGACCTACCCGTGGCGCATTGGTTGTGGGTGAAATTGTTAAGGCTTGGGCATCGACGGAGGTTCCAGGGTCGAATCCCACCGGACTCCATTTTGGTGTGTTGGTTGTATATATATTGCAATATATGATTTCCGCTAAATTTAGCGGAGTCTAAAAGTCCTTCCAACTGCTGCTAAAAATTGTTGTGGTCCATCAKATTTGGYAGACCCACAATTTTTTTAATTTTGAAATTCATTCACGGGTTGATATTCGGCGTTYCAGGGGTGCCACATGTCACTCGCTGATTGGGCCACGTAGCATGCTAACATCAGTAGCCATAATGTTGAATTTACCCTGCCATGTCAGTTGTTGACATCATGATGATGTCAACAGTACAGATGATGATGTGCCCCCCTCTTGACTGGCCCTGTTTGACCGCAACTTTGACCACAAGTATATTTCAAACCGTAACATCGTTTGACGAGTTTTTTGCATCGTTAGAAATATTGCAACGTGCTTTTCACAATCACATCGTTTTCATTGATTTTTGGGAAATTTGAATGCTTCCCTTTCTATGCCTGTTGAGGCTATTCTGAGCCTCTCGAGACACTTCTGAAACTTTCGTGATGTTCCAGCCTAGTGGGTAGTTCTTCTTTCTCTTACAGTGACACTGTCAAATATGAGAATCATGTTTTCTCTCCCCCCTCTGCTTATTTCTCAGTTCAAGAATCCCTAACAATCACTCTTATCATGGGTCAGGATATTGAAGGCGATGAAGATTATTTCAAAGAAAATGATTTATTTGCAAGTTCAATGGTCTTTGGCCTCGACTGGTTGATCTCAATGGATGGATTTATTCCCTATGGAAACCCTTGATTAAGGAATATTTGTTTATTCACCCCTTCCCTAGGGTTTCTTCATTTCCGACTTTGATCTTGTAGAAGATAGATATACGATTCTCAACTCTTGACCTCTGGTTTTGGGGAAACTAGGGTTTGTACATGATGCCCTGAACTCCTTGTTTCAATCCTTTGAATTTTTTTCTTTCCTCATCTCATGTTTGTGTTAGACTCTCAAATATACCCTTGCATTTTTGGAGCTCTTCATATCTTAAAGCTATTGCATCTGCCTTAGGGAAGTATCATTTTGCATGTAAAGAAACTGAAATTCATAGTGTAACTTCATATGACCGAATCTTTGTGGAAATGAAATTTAGTAGAGGTTTTCCAACTGAAATCATTTTGAACTGCAAAAACTACTTGTGGACAAAAAATTTGGACTATGAAAGAATCTCCCTGCAATGTAGGTCTTATTTTGAAATAGGGAACATATCAACACAATTCCCTAAGGGAAACATGAAAGATAGGAATAAACAATGCAAATCAACCTTATGGGATGGATCCAATGAGGATTGAAAGATAATTATAAAAACCATTCAGTCACATTCTTCACTTTCCTTGATTCTAGATTCACATAGTCGAGATTATTCTACAACTCAAGATCATAAATCCCATTCCAATGGTCCATCAACTCGGGGGTTCCCCTAGATGAACCAACTTTAATCCCTCACCAAATAACAAAGGATTTAGATTCTCCTAATCCAGGAAAACAAAGTATGAATATCCCTATCTCCCATACAGTGGCAAGTTGGGTAGATGAAGCTAATAAATCCAAGACCACAAAAAAGACAAATACTCAAGATCAAGATCAAGAAAATATCGAGGTGGATGGACTAGCAATGATACGTTAACTTGAAAAATAAGTTTGGACAATAGTTGGAAAGAATAAAAAGGCACAATCAGTACTGCATCCAATGGTGACAAGAATGCGGTCATGTAATTCAGCATAATCAAGTATTATTATGATGTGCAAAGTAGTTTTTTAGTTAAATTCCTATGTTAGAATATACACCTAGAAAAAGGTGAGAAATTTTGTATCTAAATTAGCACTCATAGCATATCAAAGGCTGGTCTCCTTTCCTTTCTTTCCATAGAAATCTTTGCATCTTGTAATTACTTGTAATAACTTGGTGTTCCAACATTAGCTGTAACCCCCTTTTATAATAAAAATATACATGTTCCTATTAAAAAAAAAAACCTAACAACTAACAAAATCATCTCCAAAATTATAGCCAACCACCTTAAACCCCTCCTCCCCCTCCTCATTTCCCCTAATCAAGGAGGCTTTCTAAAAATAATTACAAATGGTGGACAACATTCTCCTAGTCCAAGTGGAAATCCACTCAAGTCAAATAAGAGGGGGTCGAGGAATGGCCATAAAAATCAACATAGCCAATGCCTTTGAAAGAGTCAGACACATTTTTCTCATGGATGTTCTCACTAGATATTGTTTTAATGATATTTTTCTCTGTTAGGTATTAGTGTCTCTCCACTTCCATGGATTTCCCTATTAGTTAATGGAAAACCAACCCCATATTTTAAATTCATTTAAGGCCTCTTCCAGGGTTTTCCCCTTTCCCCTATTCTGTATATTCTGATGGTAGAAGCATTAATAAGAAGACTGGATAAAGAGAGACTGCAAAAAACTATCCCATGCATCAAAATCACTCACGTGGTAAAGAGACTAAACAACTCCCAGTTTCTGAACGATATTACTCTCCTTGGGGGAGCTTCTCTAATCATAGCAAAAATATTTAAAAAAATCCATTGATGATTACCTGGCTTCCTATGGAGGCCTTATAAATGTTCATAAAAGTCAAATCTATGCCTGGAACACTCTCACTTGAATCCTAAGAAGAATATCCAACATCCTTGACTTCCCTCTAGTTGAAAATTGGCAAACATTTAAATATTTTGGCATCCCCATTTGCCTAAAATATCTCCCAATATCTTCTTAGAACCCCATATTATACAATATTAAAACCAAGTTTCATCAGTGGGGCTATTTTTTGTTGAACTCAGTAGGGAGAGTCACTTTCATAAAATTGTCCCTCTCAACGTTACCTATCTTTCAATTCTCCTCTCTTCTAGCTCAACTCAGAATTAAAGATACCATTGTGCAAGAGCTCATATGATTCTTATGGCAAGGAGGACGCTCCAATTAAAATATATTTCACTTAATAAACTGGAACATTTTCATAGCACCAAAATATTGTGGAGTTCTTGGAATTAAGGACCCATTTATAGTGAATCTAGCTCTGGGATACAAAGTCCTATGGAGATTGATTTTTGGAATAAATGAATGGTGGAAAAGAGTGATTTACCATAAATAATTTTCAGGTGTAAGACCCTCATGTACGGATATGGAACCATCTATGTAGGGAGGTTCCCAAATCTAACACCTTCTAAAGGCCTCCCTTCCCCTCATGCAAAACCACCTCACTTGGATTCTGAGAAATGGAATTATTACTTCACTCGGATGGAATTATGAGGAATGTTCCTCTTTCTTCATACCCTCTCCTTCCCCCCCTCACCTTTTGGCTCCAAACCCAAGAGAAATTGACCCTCCATGACATATCCATTTGGAATAATTCAACAAGAATATGGTTGGGATGGTCTTTGGGAGCACCCCTCCTCATTTACAAGAACTCACTCATTTTCTCTTTAGGTGTCTAAAAGGATGTGCTCCTAATTATCTTTCCTAAGAAGGATTCTCAACACTAGGGATCATAGGAATATATAGTCAAAAAAAGATACAAATCCTTTCTTTCTCAATACACTCTTCCTCCTCCCTCGGCCTATTGGAAACAGATATGGAGAAATGATAACCCCACTAAAGTCAACATCTAATGCTCGATTGTTGCACATGGGAAAATTCTGACAGGAGACAATATGGTAAAGCGTGTCTTCTTTGACCCCCTCAGATGTGTCCTCTACAAGAAATGGATGGAATTTATCCAGGTGAGTGCACGAAGTTGGTGGACGATAAAGTGGCAGTGGGGTGAGAAGTAACATGCACTTGCATGAACATGTGCACATTTCTAGGAACGCACATGCATTCCTGATGTGATAGGTTCAATGAACCCCAAACCTCCACTCAATAAGACATGTAGGCAGGTTCACAAGAACGCATGCACATTCTCAAGAATGCACACATTTTCTTGAGAATAACGTGTACAAAAATGTGTTTGTGTTCCTAAAAAAATTGTAATAAAAAAAACTCATGCACGTTGTTGGTTAAGTTGGACAACTTCTCTCTACTACCTACATTGTAGACCCAGGGTTCATATCTTTAAGGGTACCAACAAAGCCTAAAACTATCGTCCCTTCTGGTAAACCAGAAGGAAACACAGTACATAGAGTGCATTGCGCAGTGTCACCCAAGATAGCTTTAAATGGGTGGTTGTAAGACTTAGGTGTTTACAGCCCACGATTGAGAATGATATAGGGGATCTGTATTCTAAGCCATTAATTATGATTTGTATTATGAACTACTGTTATCCTCTTTTATATTTTAACCTCTGTGGTATCTTTTCATTATATTCCCATAGCAATTAACCAAGCAATATAATAACTCATTCATCCATTGTACACAACAGTTAACTACTAAACATATGACAAAGATATGCATGCATTCATCACATTACATAGGTATTACTGTGGTTCACCCCCTCCTAGGCTACATCCACAAATATTTGGCTCTTGGCTCTCTTATTATGGTGGTTCTGCAATTCTTGCGCCTCACTCTTACAACTCTCCTTAGATGGGTAAGATCTATGTGAGGTGAACTAGATCACGCCAGGCTCCTTGGCTTGCAATCTAATCCTCGAGATCTACCTTTTATCTTCCACTTAGATCACTTGCTTTACAAAAATAGTACATCTAATGAAAAACATTACATAGAAACAATCTCAACTCTACAAAAGTAGTAAAKCTCAACCTCAGCGAACCTCTCTGAACTCTTCTATGACACCTTCGTATCTATATTTATATCTCTCGGGTTCTTCAGCCATTTACACAAAAAAATTACAAAAACCATAACCCTACTGTCGTTAGGTTTTCCTTCTCTGCATGCGTTTGTTTCTTCCTTCCAACTGTCTCCTCCTTCTTGCATGCGCATGTGTTGTGCTTCCTACCAGTTGTCGCTTTCCTCTTGCACGCTTTGTTTCCCATGATTGATCTTCCAGTTGTCATTCTTATTTGTGCATGCTTTCTTTCCCACTTTGGCCTGCTTCCAATAGGCCCCCAACACTGAAATGTGACTCGTCCCAAGTCACCTAATCTTTCTGAGCTGCCTTGATATCTTCGGTGATCATCTGGAATTTTTCCCTCAGCTCTTCTACTTTTGTTAGTGCCTGTGCGGAGTTCTCCTTAATGGTATCCATTACCTAAAATGCCACTTTGTTGCTTAGTAGTCCTGCGCATTCTACCTTTGTCTATGCCATATACATTCTGTCAGCTTCTACTTGTGCGAGTACTTCTACTGCCCGTTCCCGTAGTGGTTCTATTTGATCCCCACGTTCCTATTTCTCTGTCTGCACAGTGATAAGTTCTGCTTGCATCTTCTTCAACTCGTGCATCCCCTTGATGCGTTCTTGGATTGGTATAGTATTTTTCCTCTGTTTGAGTTCTTGGATCGTTGCATTGATCCTTTCCTCTTCCTTGTCCCAGGGTTGAACCTATGGATCCTCCTCTAGTCTTGTCCAAAGTTGCGCTACTTTGTTGAGAAAGTCAGCTATCGTGTTAACTTGCTTCTCCATCTCCTGTATTTGCACTGTGGTTGGCTGCCTCCTTTTCTTCTTTACTATCAGTGGATTTGTTGTTGTTATATGTTCTCAGATATCCTCTATCTCCTTCTTGTATTGAGCAATTTCCTACTCAATCTGGTCAATCTTTTTTGTTGCTAGGAGTTCGTTTCCTTGCGTAGTGTTTGGAAGTTTCCCAAAAATTTCTCCCACTCAGCATTCTAATTCGTTCATGTGTTCCATCTCCTTCTGAGTTTCATATTTAGCTTGCTCATACTCCTTTTCCAGTGATTCCTTTGTTTCTTTATGTAGCTCAAATAAGTTTTTATGTGCCCAAGACTGCATTTCATGGTCGACGCTAACCTACAATTTGTGCAATGCCCTTGATGGCATCTGTGTCAGGACCAATTGGATGTGTTCCAAATCCTTTAGTGGTTTCTATCCCAATATTTCATCTATTCATAGCATGCTCGGTTTTATGTGGACCGTTGTGTTTGCATGTGGAATTGGGAGGGCTAGGTTTCTTTCTTCGACCTCCACTCTTTCGTTGGTTTGTGTTGTCGATGGATCTATGCCTCTACTGCTACTTTCTCTCTTGTCCTCTCCAAGTGTCCTGAGGATATGTCCTATTTCTGCCAGCTCTTTTTGCAGATTATCCCTGTTATGCGATGCATGGTCGAAGTCTTCTACTAGACAATCCTGGACCATTCTGGCGATCATTTCTCCATTGTCCTCTGTGATTGTATAGTCCTATGATGCTAGTTGCATCTTTGATTTCTTGTGTGCACCTACGACCTGTACAACCGGTCTCTTAGTTCACCCTAGCTCCTGTGTGATGGGGTTTGGGGTGGTCTCCTGTGCTCCCTTAGCTTGTTTTGGCTATTTGTTGGTCTCTTTCTGCCCCTTCTAGGTTCTTGTCTGCTTTGAACCTTCATTTGTCGGAGTCGGTTTTTTTTGGCCCGTCCTTGGTTTCTTGGTCATTGGGATTTGCAAAGGATGTGTTTTTGCCTGTGCTGCTTCTCCTTCTACGTGTCCTTCTGGTACTTCTCGGGGAATGGATGGGATCCTCCATTCATAAGGCCATTCCCTGATGACCATGTCTATATCACCTTCCATGATGTAGTAGTGCATCGGTAGCCACTATTTATCTAGATACTGCCTTGGTTGTATCTACATGGTTTGACATGTAGCCCATAAGTTAGCGATGTCCCCATATCACGCAATAGCTTCTGGTGTTATTCTCCATGACCAACTAATCACTTCCTACATGTCTCGTAGGTATGCTTCAAAGATGAATCCATTGTCCCTCTTATGTCTGGCCTATGGCCTAGATGTCAACATTAGATATCTCACTCCCGTTGGTTGTGGGTTAGTAGCAAAAACTACATACTCTGGTTCCCGCCATCCCATGAAGGCTATGAGGGTGAGAAGCGATGAGTAATGGAATTATTTTTTGAGTTCCTACATGTCCTTGCAGTCCACTTGGAACAAGTTTAACATGTAAGGCACCCAACTCATGAAGGTGCCTTCTACGCACTGAGCTGCAACTGCGATGACTTCTACCGGTACTTCATCTTTGCACCATTTTCTTAAAAAATTACAGTCTAAGATATTTGCACCCAATTGTGTTGCTGCATTGTTGATCCGATTGATTATAATGTCTCTTGTCCCCCTCACGGTGCCATATTTATTCTTCATTTCCTCTTTTAACACTTTTTCCTTGGATTTATCATCCAGAATCAGCGCGGGATCCATACCCCGGCTGGGTAGTCCTATTATCTGCACAATAAGCTCAGTTGTTATGGGGACGGGTCTGTCTAGCCATATATCCCCTCCATGTGTAACTACTAACAGCTTCTTAACACATGATGTCACATACTGGCCTCTGCCAAAGTGTGGAAGTTTCAACAACCCTAAAATTCTTGTTCGATCCAGTCCAACTGCCCACTAATGTCGATGGATGATTATTTCTCCAAGTTGGTTGACCACTATGTTCTTCATAAAAACCCTTGGCACAAGTTCCGGGTAATTGGTGTTGTGTGAGATGTCATAGTCAGAATACTTGAGCTTCCCAACGTGACCAAGTAGTTGCGGCTCTACCTGTACTCCCTCTAGTATGCATGGTAGCACAATTTCTGCTACCGATTTCTTGTGAGGTGAGATCGGTATCAAAACTTTGTCTTCCTATTGTGGTGGTTGGTACGAAGTTCCAACACTTCCTGGTTTCTGCCCTGTAAGCCATTCTGGCCAAGCCAAGGTAGTTCCCATGGTCTCTTCTGTTGGTTGACTGAGGATGGGAACCTGCGACTCGTATGGTTTCCCTTCTAATCCTTGATTTTTTGTCATGTCATTACCTTCCACGGTTGGTTCGATGCTTTTTGGTTGCACTTTCTATTGGGGTTTCACTTCCTCATTCTGAGGTTCCTATGCCTCTACTTGTTTGTCCTCTTTCATTTCCTCTAGTTGTGGTTGCTGAATATCCTTCAGTATCAGTGTAGAGTTCACTGGTGGTATCTCTAGGGATGGGATCTCATCGATATTGATGATATCTGGTTGCTACTGCTCGTTTTCTTCCAGCGGTCCTCGTGACCTAGTCTGAACTCTGGTCAGTCTGGTAGTCTGACTTGTTTCAGAAAACTTTGGTGGTTCCATTGTAGTGAGTGTCAAACATCTGTTGACTTTATAGGACTGTGGTCTTTCTCTGTTCATTTGAGTTGTTGTTGCTCTCTCTCTATTCTCCTTTCGTGAATATACAAGTTGCTTCCATGCTCGCATGTTGTATGGGCTTGTCATGAAGCTTATCGAGGACGCTTCCTCCATGATGTGATTAATGCACCATAATTGTGGGTTCAATGCATTTGCGACAGTTTCTTACTTGCAATTATGTTTCTCTTGTCATTTCCAATTGGCATGTTTAATGTGACGTTCCATTAGTCCTTGTCGTGCCTTTATTCCTCTTAGTGTTGTCCTGTCATCCTTCTTTTTCCGACATTCTGTTTCCCACTCATTTGTCTTAGGCATATAATCGTTGCTCTTGCCTTTACTGCATTCTTGTTTCGACCATCCTATGGCTTTTTCATGGATTTTTGATTTTTTGATTTTTTTTTTACTGCACAGTGGGTGGTCAACTGTCCTTGTATAGCTTTAGTCGGCTCCCGTTGATCATTCCGTTGAGTTCTGTGCCTACTAAATCTCTTAACTATACATCTCCACTGTTTTTTACATATTTGAACTCATATGGTCCTAACCAATGCATTCTCAGTTTCCTGGGTGCTGAAATGATTTGCTATCATAGAGCAATACTAGATCTCCTTCCGTGAAAGTCTTCTTCTTAATGTGTCGATCATGCCATGCTTTGTCTCTGGGCTGATGCACTTGTTGATAGAATCCTTCCAGGATTTGTTCCTCCTCCATTTCTAACAACTGGTTCAGTCTTTCCTGTATTGCGTCGCATTCTATCATTTGTGTGATAGTGGCTACACGTAAGCTAGGTACTAAAAATTCTAATGGCACTACCACTTCTTGGCCGTAGACGAGTTTGAATGGTGTGTGCCCTATCAAATTCTTACATGTCATCCTATATGCCCATAATATTGTTGGTACTTTGAGGTCCCAGTCATCTATGTTGACGTTAGAAATCTTTGTCAGTGCGTTCTCTAGAATTTTGTTGAAGGATTCTACCATGCCATTCGCCTGTGGATGATACAGTGTGCTTCTCTGGTGGTGAACTTCAAATTATTTGATCATCACGTGGATGGTTCTATTTATGAAATCCATGCCTTGGTCGCTCATCAAAACTCTTGGGCACCCAAACCTAGTAATTACTTGTTCAAATAAGAGGTGTGCAGTGGTCTCTGCACTGCAAGCTTTTACTGGTGTGGCTTCTTCCCATCTTGTTAGGTATTTTGTCATGGTGATGATGTATCTTGCCCCTGTTCTTTTGGATGGTGGGTTAATAGGTCCCACAAAGTCTATTTCCCATTTATCAAATGCTTGTAATGTCACTTGCGGTTGTAACGACATCTTGTCCCTTCTGTTGGGTTTGCCTACCCTTTGACATACATCGCATCCCTGATAGTACTCTTTCGAGTCTCTATGAATCGTTGGCCACCATAATCCCGCATGGAGTACCTTCTGTGCGGTAGATTTTTCTGCATAGTGTCCTCCTGCCAATCCCTCATGGGCCTCTACTAAAATTCTTGGTCATTCGTGCTCTAACACGTACCTTCATAAAATGCTATCTGGGCCCATTTTATATAGATGTCCTGTGATCAGTTGATAGTCAATTGTGTGAACTACCAGGTTCTTCTTTTGTGTGGTGGTATAATCTTGCAGCGCGGTACCTATGCTCAAGTATAGGATGATCTCTGCAAAGTGGTCATCAACAATCTGTACTGAGAATAACTATGCATCCAGAAAGTTGTCTTCTAAGCTCGTGGGTTCTTCTCCATTTGTGACCCGTGATAGGTCATTAGGTCTTGCATTTAGTTTTCCTGGTTTGACGATTACTTTGAAGTCAAATTCTTGAAATAACAGTAACCATCAATAGATTCTCCCCCCCAACACTGGCTTGTTGAATAGGTATTTTAGGTTTGAGTGATATGTAAACATCTTAAAATGTTTTCCCAATAGGTAGTGTTTCAACTTCTGAAGTGCATAAACCATAGCTAGGCCTTCTCTTTCCGTTGTGTTATAGTCCTATTAT
Organism: Picea sitchensis; assembly: GCA_010110895.2. Lineage (NCBI taxonomy): Eukaryota > Viridiplantae > Streptophyta > Pinopsida > Pinales > Pinaceae > Picea > Picea sitchensis. Next base: position 61,162 of record SNQJ01S0030907.1, read on the forward strand.
GAATCAAATATTTTTCTTCATGCGAATGCTATCGGGTGATCCAAGTCTCTTGCTCCTAGCTACGCTAAGATAGCTCCAAGTGTTATCAATGATGCATATACATGCACATGGAATGTCTTGCCCCAGTCTGGAAATACTAATATCGGTGCAGTGAACATCTTTTCCTTCAAGGTATTCAGACTGTGTTGACACTCATCATTCCATTGGTACTTTTTATCCTTCCTTACAAGTTTTTCCATTGGTGTTCTGATGTACACATATCCTTTGATAAGTTTCCGATAGTATCCTGTGTGTCCTAATGTTGCTCGTAGCTGATGGACTATTTTTGGTGTTGGTAAATTAACAATGATTGTGATCTTTTCCGGATCGACCAATAGCCCTTGTTTGCATACTATATGGCCCAATATTATCCCAAACGGTGTTCCAAATATACATTTATTTATGTTTAGTGATATCTGACACTGTCTGCATCGTTCTAGCATCAAGTGTAAAAATTCCACATGGTTTTTCAACAGACTATAGACTGTCTAGTCGTCCAGGTATACTTCAAGAAACTAATGGATGAATTCTTTAAATGCCACGATAACCACTCTAGAGAATATTGATGGTGAATTCTTCAGTCCAAATGGCATGACTGTATATTAGTAAGATCCGCATTCCTTCGCAAACTTGGTCTTGTATCTATCCTCCTGTGCTATATTAATCTGATGGTAGCCTGAGAATCCATAAGTGAATCAGTAAGCTTCGTGTCCCCCCACATTCTCTAGCACTTCATCCATGAACGGTGTAGGGAATGGGTCGTGTAGGCATGCATATTTCAATTTCCTCAAGTTGACACAGATCCTAATACCTCTTCCTTGTTTCTTTCCTTGTACGAGCATCGGGCTTATCCATTCTGATTCCTCGACTGGTTCGATTATGCTGGCTTCAAGCATCCAATTGATCTCCTCTTTAACTTTCTATTTATATATGGGGTTTAGTCTATATGGTAGTTGTCTAATAGTTCTCGCTTCGGGTCTGAGAGGTATTTTCATCTCTCCCAGTTCTCCTGCTATACCCTTCATCTCTGTAAATGTTGTAGGAAATAATTCATTGTATTCGTACAACAACTCGGTAATGATTTCTACTATTGGCTCATCCCACTAGTCTCCAATGTTGGCCATTTTGGGATGTTCTATTTTTCTGATGTTAACTTTCTTTACCTTGATTGGTGCGGAAATAACTTCGGATTCTATAGGTTGTCCCTTCACATCTCGTTCGCCTTATACTTATTCAATAGGAATGTCACATGGGTCATCTTCATCTGGTGCTTCCTCCTGTACCTGGTAACATGACAGTAGTTCCTTGACTGTCTACTTATTTCGTTGCAGCTCTTCGGTAATAAGTTCTATTTCCGATTCTTTAATGAATATGACTCCTCTGATCCATTTCAGGGTTGCATCTATGTTGGGGTTCTCATGCTCGAATGAGAAAGTGATGGTAAAGTTCTATTGCAATGTYRCCCATGTTGTAGTTCCTTTGTGTAGTTCCTAATCTSTATACCAGTTTGTTGGTATGCCTTCTAAAGTGTGAATAAAGTGGTGAGGCCATTCCTCTGGTGGTGTCAATTTCCACARCGTTTCTCACTCCTCCAAGTGTTTCGCTGGTGTCCCTAGTCCTTCATATCTTCGATGTTTGTTGTTTTTTTGTTCTGCGCCAAACCTTATGCACAATAACCGCTTACATTGGTATCATTTTGTGATAGTMTCYTTATGTGCGCCCCACCATCTCGAAGGTGTGGCCTTGAGTGCTAAATCCAGTGCTAGTAGCCTCTGGTTCTCTAGTACTTCATCTTCACATAGTGTCAAGAATGTTTCCAAATCATTTAGTCCGTGGAAACTGGGTGGTTCTTTGATTTCTATGCCTATCCACCGTACTGCGCAGTCTATTTGTGTGCATATTCTCGTGGATACTTCATGTAGTCTCTGCTGCCAGTTTTCTAACCCAGTGTCTAAATCAGTTGTGCATGAAGTAATACTGTGCCAACTGAGTACCCTTTTTGCAGTTGGGTTTACATAATCCTCCTCACGCACAGTTGTTCTGTACAACTGGCCAATTTCCTCTACGAACCCCTCCCCTTCTTATGGATCTAGTGGTTCTATGACCCTGTAATCTCCGAATTCAAATGTCACTTTCCTTGTCTTCAAATAAATTATGGTTTGGTTGTCAAACGCCTAGTCCAGAACGAGTAGTGTTGGGTATGGTGTTGTGACATCTACTATTTTGATGACTTCAAAATCTGCTTTATTGTGCACACCATCAAGATCTATTGGTACTCCTTTCAGTCTCCCTATTGGTAGGACCCTTTGTTGGTTTGCTAGTTTTAGTTGGACATTTGAATATCCCAATGTTGGCTCTCCCATGCATTTCCAAGTTTTCTTGGGTAGCACATTCACTTCGGATTCTAGGTCGAGTATGATATCTCCCATATTGAAATCCCCAATGTTAGCATTCAATCTAGATTCCCTACTTGTTCTTCTTCTTATGTGTAGATGATTGACAATTTTGGGTTCTAGATTTTGTTCCATCTCGTTGTTACATTTCTCTAGGATGTTTTGCAATATTTTCACAGATGAAGGATCACTTAACATTTTGATGCATGACTGCAAAAATTATTTGATAGTACATACTTGTCCCTCGGTTGGAATTCCTTTGGTATGATCCAATGATGGTGACATTTTGTATTCTGGGGCTTCATGGGTTAGTTGCATAGTGGAAGTTGACGTTGTGTCCCTCTTCTAAAATTCTTGTCTGTCTTCCTTAAAAGTCTCCTTTTATTTTGGCACGTCGAACTACTTCCTTGGTTCGATGTTCTTATTTATCCACTGGTTCTGTGTGGGTTCTTGTCAGACTGTGTTGTTTCCTGTCTTCATTCCTCCACAGATGACTATGTTAATGTTCCATCCATCCTCCCTTGCTTCAGCTGAAATCCAATGAACATTCTGGTTGTTCTGGTTCCTTTTTTCCTAGATCTTTACTAATAGTGTCGAGCATTCCTCTATCTCATGATCCAATGCGCGACAATACATACAAGTTTCTAGTGGTAGTGGGATTCCCGTGCATAATGTCTCGATTGCTGATAGTTGTGACATGTGATTGGTCCTTTGCCACATCTAAAGCCTCCTCTAGTTCGTCGTCCTCCTCGATAGCTTGCTCGGTCCCCTCTCGACGCATTATATGGTGGTGCCTAATTATACTGTGTGGTATTATACTGGGGTTGCGTCGGGTTTTACTATGGCTATGCATTGTTGTATGGTTGTTGCACAGTGTTGTATTGCTGTTGTGCAGTGTTGTATGGAGATGGGGCTTGATTGAACTGTGGCACTGCTTGCCCAGTCATCATTTTGGCCTGTACTCTATATGTGTCTGATGTTCTTTCCTGCATGAGCTCCATAGTTCTACAATCTTTGTTGTCATGGCCTACTGACTTACAAAAGGTGAAATACGAATTCTTTCGAATTGTCTAGTACTTTTGCATCATCGTGCAGTGATAAGGGTTGTGACCCAGTTTCTTGCATATTTCACACCATAATCCTCCCTATGGTAGCAGGTTTTACATTCTTGTTTCCATATACTGCGCAAATGTTGGACATTTGTTCTTGCGGTGTCCTTTCATCCTCCATGTGGTGCACCAAACGACTTCTCGTTTGTCCTTGTTCTTGTTCTGATTCAACTTAAATGTTAGGTTCTTCAAATCCTCCTTCAATTCTTCAATAGTTGGGTCCGTCTATTGGTATTGGTTCTCTTCCAGCTGAAAGGCTACCTGTAGAGCCTCGACCTATGTCTGAAACTTCTGTTGTCGTAAGGGATATTTTAGGTGTGGGAGTAGTGAGTTGAAAAATAGGTGCCAGTGCTACATATCAGTCATAAGGAATTTTAACTTCCCCTTCAATCGCTTGAATCTCTGGTCAATATCCCATACAGACTCTCCTGGCTTCTGTCTGATCTAGATCATTTCGTTCATTTATTGATCCTTTGAGCTCAGCTTCTAGAACTCATTAATTAGTAGCTTCTTAATGCCTGCCAGTGTCCTGGTCATCCCAGGGGCACCGTTCGTGTCTAGACTCATGTGCCAATCTAGTGTGCGGTCTCTTAGTTTGATCACTAGTTGCGCAAGTTTGATATCTTCATCAGTGATATGTTTTTCCTCCCATATATTTGCACAAATAAACAAATGCTTCTCAGGGTCTTCTGTTGCTTCTGCTCGAAATTCTGGTAATATGATCTTGGGGTCATGTCCTTCCATTCTAAATATTGAATTGCTACCTCCGCCGCGTGGTGTAGATACTTGACTGGTACTGCCTGAGCTGGCTCCTCCCGTTGTTTCTCCTATGGTAGATGTACTTCTTTCTATCGGACTTGCTCTGAACTTCATTTGTCTAAATGGTGGTGTTCTCTTTGGTGTATTGGTCTCACATGGGTTTTTGGTCTCCACACTGACATTAATATGGAAAGGATTTCTATCTTCTCCTTCTGTTCTTGGGCCTCTTGTTTTCCCCTCATAGGTTGCACGTAGGATTTCCTCAATCTACTCCATAGCCCGAAGATCCTCTACCTCTTCTTCATTACTTTCTAAGCCCTCCCTCATGGTTACGACTATTTCTTGGTATTCACCTTATATTGGTAGGGTACTCCGCTATGCATCGTTCCTGGTGATGCCAAGATCCACTTAAGTTGGTCATCATCCATCAAGATCGGGTCCAATAATTCCTCCTCCTTCTTTCCTTTATCCTCACCTTCGACCATTTATCCTTCCTCGGTCAGTTCTCCCACCCTTCACCCATGCACACAGGGAAGTATAGTTGTTTGCTTCCATTGTCATTACACCTTTGTTATATAGAAATATTTTAATACAAGTATACAGTGATTGAATGTACCTTCCACGAGGTCTGCGTAGAAATTCTTGCTCTACTGCGCTATATGAATTCGTTGTGTCAACTGCAAACTCTATGATGAAGCCTGCCACAATACTGTTGAGCCAAAAGTCGTCTACACGGGTGAATTTGTTGTTCACCTGTTGTAACTACTCAATATGTACTAGGTTCCAATCTAGTTGTCAGATCTGGTTCGTCGCGTGGTTATCTTTCAACCTTAGTATCCACTCCTGTAGTAGGTGGGGAAAACCATAGAAAAAGGCTTCGTGTAAATCAGTAAACACATATTTATCCATATATTTGCGAGGTGTGAGGCTCAAGTTTCAATTATCCTTCTGGGAAAAATCTAGTTCTTTAGTTCTCAACCTGCCTTCGATTTATGCTTCCGTGGGGTTCCACGGTCTCAACATTCCCTTCTAGTGGTTGAGCGGTCTTCTGGTTTCACTCATTCTTTTCTCATGCATTCTATCTCATCTACTCAGTCCTCTCGTGTTCCTATTACAATGACAACAGAACCATTTGTTGGTTAAGCTAGACGACTTCTCTCTACTACCTGCACCATAGACCCAGGGTTCATATCCTTAAGGGTACCAACAAAGCCTAAAACTATCGTCCCTTTTGGTAAACCAAAAGGCAACACAGTACATAGAGTGAACTGCACAGTCTCACCCAAGATAGCTTTAAATGGGTGGCTGTAAGAATTAGGTGTTTACAACCTAGGATTGAGCATGAGATAGGGGATCTATATTCTGATCCATTAATTATGATTTGTATTATGAACTACTTTTATCCTCTTTTATATTTTAACCTCTGTGGTATCTTTTTGTTATATTCCCACAACAATTAACCAAGCAATATAATAAATCATTCATTCATTGCACACAACATTTAACTACTAAAAATATGACAAAGATATGCATGCATTCATCACATTACAAAGGTATTACCGTGGTTCACCCCCTCCTTGGCTATGTCCACAAATATTTGGCTCTTGGCTCTCTTATTATGGCGGTTCTTCAATTCTCACGCCTCGCGCTTACAACTCTCCTCTGATGGGTAGGATCTCTGTGAGGCGAACTAGATCACACCAGGCTCCTCGACTTGTGATCTAATCCTCGAGATCTACCTTTTCTCTTCCACTTATCTCACTTTCTTTACAAAAATAGTACATCTAATAAAAAACATTACATAGCAACAATCTCAACTCTACAAAAGTAGTAAAGCTCAACCTCAGTGAACCTCTTTGAACTCTTCTATGATACCTTCGTATCTATATTTATATATCTTAGGATCTTCATCCATTTACACAAAAACCTTACAAAAACCCTAACGATACCGTCATTAGGTCTTCCTTCTTTGCATGCATTCATTGCTTCCTTCATGCTGTTGTATCCTTCTTGCATGCATGTGTGTTGTGCTTCTTGCCAGTTGTCGCTTTCCTCCTACACGCTTTATTTCGCACGATTTCTCTTCCAGCTGTCATTCTTCTTTGTGCATTCTTTATTTCCCACTTCGGCCTGCTTCCAACACATTCTTTAATAATGTGCCCACATTCCTAAAGAGCGTGCATTTTATTAGGAACAAGAAATCATCTTCATTCATGTTGACATGAAATATATCTCTATCCCCCCTCTCTCTCTCCCTCTGCCCCCTCTCCCTACCTCCATCTATCTTCCTCTCTCTCTCCAACCGCTCTCTCCCTCTCTCTCATTGGTTCTCTCACCCTTTCTCTCCCTAACCATCTCATTATACCCCCTCTTCCCCTCACTTCTTATCTCCTTCTTCCTCTCTCTCTCTACCCCATCGTCCCCCCACTCTATCTCTACTCCACTCACTCTCTTTTTCTTCTCTCCAGCTTCTTCCCTATCTTACCCTCTCTCTCTCTATCCTCCCCTAACTTATCTATCTCTCTCTCTCCCCCCTTCTCCCCCTCTCCCCATCCTTCCCTCTCTCCCTATTTTACCCATCCTTCCCTC
>SNQJ01S0030907.1:68060-117834 GCA_010110895.2 Picea sitchensis
ATATAAAATTAATATTATAAATTAAAAAAAATACGCAACACAAGAAAAACGGGTTCTCTACAAGTATACAACTTTTTGGAATGAAATTCCTTCGTTAAGGTACTCAACACTTGCATGAACAAAAACATATACCTTATATTTTGTTGGAAAAAGTAGATACCACTGTTAGAAAAAAACAAATTTGACATCTATGAATAAAAGTTGTATATTTGGAAAGATAATTCAATTTACTATGTTTCACCTTCTTACACCATAGTAAAATTCATTGTAAAAGTACCTTGAAGAATCCATCCAAGATAACATATTGTTTTTTTCTAGGTTTTCATTACCACTAACGCATCATGAGAGATCATCATTAGCTTGCACTCACCCATCAAACACATTTTTTTGGAATGATCCTTCTCTTGGTTGGTCATGTGGCAGGGCACTTTGCAATCTATATTCTCTCTAGTTCAAAGGCCTATATCATGGAAAAAAATATTTAGCAGATGGAATTTCTTTACAATGGCTCCTTCCAACAAAAATGGCTCCTTAATTTTTTTTTCATAGCACTACTCAAATATATATGTTGGAAGATCTTGTTGGCCAGAAATAAGGAAATATTTGTAGAAGAAAAACCAATCCCATCTTCGATAGAAAATAAATCAATTTTCCTTCTATCAAAACATTTCAAAAGTCAAGAAAAATTCAAGGTCCCTCCCCAAGAGTTAGACAACTTAAAAGAGGAATGGTTCAAACAATTTTACTTCCCTCCCTCCAACAATGATTCTATCTTCCCCATCCAAATCATATTCACAACTTCAATTATACCCTGAAGAATTCTTGGAGTGGAAGAGGACTGAACAGAAATGCATTCTACATTCTTCGATGGAGCATCGAAAGGAAACCCCAAGATGGCATGTGTGGGAGGGGTGCTCTATGACCTATGAGGAAACAATAAATTTTCATATTATTTGAATTTAGGAACCTGCACCAACAATCAAGTAGATTCCTATTTTCTCCTTCAGGGATTGAAATTGGAAAAGGGATAGAGCATCCCTGACCTCACGGTGAAAAAAGACTCCAAACTGATAATTAAATATGCAATATCTCTTTCCAATCCAAACAACATTTGTCTATGAGGTATCATCATCAAGATGCACATGGAATTACAGTCCTTCGATTCAATCAAATTATTTCATGTGTTGACATCAAACAATAAGGAGGATGATTATTTATTTAATAAATCATTGCAACTCCAGGTTGGAATTATATCAATTAATTACATGCAATCCTTTGAAACCATCACATGACCAAGAAAATAAAGGTGATTAGTTCCACTCGAGAACCCCCAAGGTTCCACTATATTATGTCTGGGGTCAATCTTTGTATTTTTGTAAGTATAAAACAATTCTTTTCTTATAAAAATAAAAGGGGAGTGGGGGGTGGAACCTATCCCCCATCCCCTGGGATCCACCTTCCAGTCTTCCCCTCTACACATTACACATCACCTCAAAAAATTCATTTCATCTCCGTAAGCAGACATCATCCATAGATCATTCCACTCCCAACATGTTTACATCATGCAATGGTATTACTTCAACTTAAATTCCCTTGGAGCCAATAATCCTTTCTACTCACTCAAAACATGATATCGCAAGAATGTGGCATAGGAGAAAGTACAATCATATTGGTTGTAGAATTTCAAAATGATTTTCAAAGGTGGGCAGTTAATGATGACCTGAGAATTCACAAATGGACACTATCTAGGATAAAAAAGAATTTCATTATGGATTATTATGTTCATAGGGGCTCGATAATCTCCTAGTTCTTGACCTTACAAGCTTATTTGTTTCACTTGTTCATTCCCCTGTGCACGCATTCAAGTCTCAACAGGAAAAAATGGTCACTCGTCTTTCTAGGAGAAGTATGCATCAATTGGAACAACTAGAAAGGGAAATGGATGACACCTAGAACTCAGTCCTCACTCTCCAAATTGGGTATCATGGAATCTCCACCCACCTACTCACAACCCTAGAAGAATTATTGAGGCAAAAACAAGAAATCTCTCAATTGAAAGATGAATTTCATGCCCTTCGAAAAAAAATAGAAGATATGAAGGATCAATTGAAGCACGTTGCATCTTCTCCAACAACATCCAAACAGTCTGACATAGCCTCCTCCCTTGTCATAGCTCCATCCCCTCTAGAATTAAATGCACTATCTCCAAAAGTAGAGAAATGGTGGTTCGATGATCACACTAGCTAATATTCTCAGTTTAAATGTATCATTTCTACTTACTTGTCTTAGGGGTTTTCTATAAATTGTATAAGGGAAATAATTTTCGTTTCTGGGAACATAGACTGGTAGATTTGTGGATCTTATCACATACATTAGTTACATTCTCAGAATTTGTTTCAAGTCTCTCTGCATTTTTGGATCAAATTGTATTCCTTCAACATATTTGTACAATGTTTTATATTATAATATAATTCCCCCTTTTTCTATTAAAATAAAAAAACCTATCTACTTCCCATTACCATACTATCGATACAAAATACAAATTCTCCCTTACACACTGTATAATTTTTTTTTGTCCATTCTTATACATTCTTTCCTTAAAAATACGGTTACACAAATAAACACTTGCAAAAAATATGAGTATTATTGTTCATACTCATACTATCAGAGGAAGAATTCTATTGATTCTATTTATTTTCCTTCAAAAAATCATAGAATCCAAAAGAACCAAAAGGAATCATTAGTGCCTCCTTTGAGAGCTCGTCACACACATGGAAAAAATTCATATTCCATAACAATATAAAGTTAAATTTTATATAAATATATTTCTACCACAAATCAAAAGTGAAAAACAATTATCATACATAAATCTACTACCCTTTCCCATTGCATATCCTAATCAAATCATAATTATTATGTTAAAATAAAAAATCTTGTGGGGTGATCTACATTGATGTGATAATTCTATACTTAATTCATTAATCTTAAATCCATTTACTAATATGCACCAAATAGTTGAGATAGTATGGTAAATAAAAGTACACTCCATGTACACCAAATGTGACCATTGGAGCACAAATCTAAGATAGGGAAAATTTTAGAAGCCAAATTTCACCCATGGCCTAATTTTCCATGCTTTTTCGCCAAAAAAGGATTCACCAATTCCTTTATTTTATAAAATAATTTTTCCAAAATCTATAGTATATAAGTTTTTTTCTCTAAAAATTGCCAAAATTTTCTATAATATATATAAAATCCTAATATATTTGTATTTTTTTCAAAAATATCACCAAACATTTTATAATTGGCATTTTCAGAATTAGTAAGATTCGTCAAGGTTTCTACACTTTGATATAAGTAGGAATCCTTAAAAATTTTGTTTCTCTAAGATAGATAAGAGAGATAATCTATACATTAATTACTTAAAGAATAGGGGAACCTCCTCCAAATACCTTAATGCATTCCTACATGAAAATCACATTTCCTCTCAATAATTACTACATGATCTCTATATATGCCTATTCACACATTATACATGTGGCCCCTTGATTAGGCCAACCATATTGCATATACATTTACTGCATTACATATAAATTTAACCCCATATATGCCCCCCTTCGGGTCATATCATAGAAACCTCCAAAAATCTTTATCCTCGGAGCCTTGAAATTAAGGGTGTTACATGTAATGAAATCATGTAATAGGATTTATTTATATTCACACTTTCTTCTTGCAACCAATGATGGTCAATAATTAAGATTTCAATTCTTTTTTTTCTTTATCATTAATAATTAGTTGTTTCATAATTTTGTTTCCTTTGATTCCATGTGTTGTTGTTGTGAATTCTCAAATTTGTTGTAGTTATTGTTCTCTAATAATATCCCATTGAATAATGGTTTTATGATTTCTTATTCCATCAATATTGTTAATTATTCCATATTCTTCCTTCGTAATGTCAATGACTATCTTCTGTCCTTGAAATATTTCTTGGTAATGAGGGTGTTGATATGGTTTCACATGTTATGGTTTTCCTTTATTCTACGAACCCATTTCATATGTATTCATTTTAGAGACAATGTCATCCTCTATCATTTTTGCTTGGTATTTGATTACTTTAGTCTTGGATATAATACCATAATATTTTTACACGTGCATCCTCTAGATGGAGTTCAAATTCTTCAAGTATCTTCTAATGACCTTCTTGAATATTTCCTTCTTTCTCCTTTTGAAGTTGTAATGTGACCCCATGTATGAAATTCTTACGTCCTTATTCATTTCTAGATTACATTTCTGATTTTACCTCATAAGTCTTTAGGGCTTCCTCGACCTTCTTACAAATTTCCTCTTCAAGTTTTTTGATAGCATTCTCTTCAATTTTTGTGATAATATCTTCATCCCTATTCTTTGATTTAGACTCCTGTAAGTAAMTTTTCACATTCTTAACATCATTAAGAAGTTCTTGATTATGTTTACACAACCTTTTGATTTCTTCATCTTTCTTTTTCAATTCTTYCCKTGACCTATCCTTTTCCAAGTTTCTTTTTCTACWCATTTCTTTATTTAAGTTCTTCACCTCCTGAATGAGTGATTCATTAAGGGATCACATCTTGGAAAATCCATTGCCTTTATTTATAAGATATTTTCTCATCCCTTCATTACCCTTTTGCAATTTGAAAACCTTTTCTTTTGATTCATTTTATTCAACTTAAATTTTATGCATCTCCTCCATTTTTGTATCCTTGATCCATTTATTTGAGAATAATATTTCAATTTATTTCCATGTGGAGTAGYGTATAGTATCTTCATCAAGGCTATTCCACCATTTAAAAACTTCACCCAAAAAATAAAAATCTACCCCAAAAAGACTCAAATCATTTTTCTTTATCATCATCAACCATTCCAAGAGATTGATTTCATGTTAATATTCATTTCCACTAAAGTGAGGTATTTCCATTAATTMTTAATTGAGGTTTTATYSAAACTCTCAACTTACAACCTCAATATATTAACAATAATTATTTTAAATAACTATCATCATTTTCTCCGCTGCATTTTATCTTTTCAATAACTTTTGAATCACCTCACTTAAACATCTTAATCAAAAATTATGATAATTTTAAATTAACATACCTTTAAAACTCTAATTTAAAAACTGTATTACCATCCAACTTTCAACTAATTCGACTTCTACTAGGGCAACTTCTTAATAAGTAATATATCTTTGAATTAAATATTATTTAGATAATATGTTTGGAATGATAAGCGTTTTCTAAAGTATTTACCATCCGAATTTTCACTATAATACGTCAAGATCCAAACAAACCAACATTTGGAATTTGTCCTAAGCCCTTAAGAATAAATCTCATCTCGTATAAAATAAATAATATACGTCAAGCCAACATTTGGATTTTGTCCTAAGTCCTTAAGGATAAATCTCATATAAAATAACTAATATATGTCAAACCAACATTTGAATGTTGGATTTTGTCCTAAGCCCTTAAGAATAAATCTCATATAAAATAAATAATATATGTCAAACCAACATTTGGATTTTGTCCTCAGCTCTTACGAATAAATCAAATAATATATCTCACTAGATTCTTTATGAATTGGTGAAAACCATTATCACCCACTTTAAAATTATTTTTTGTCTTCTTTAAGGTGAACATTGGTTTGTGCAACCCACATTCTTATGTCGGATCTTCGATATTAGTCGATGGAACACGTTGTTATATCTTTTTATCATTACACAACTTTCCAAACATTATAATAGTAATGACACATTTGAAAATATTAAACAAATAATATTTTTATTGAAATGGAATCAACACCTTTGTTGTGATGGATTCACTAGATTTTGTGGTTCACTTAATAATGTGTAATCATTATTTTTTATTTATTTTAATCTTAAGAATAAATCCTTTACATAAAATAAATAATATATGTCAAACCAACATTTGATTTTGTCCTCAGCTCTAATGAATAAATCAAATAATATATTCCTACCAGGATTCCCTTATGAATTGGTGAAACCATTATCACCCACTTCTTCTTTAAAAAAATTATTTTTTTGTCTTCTTTAAGGTGAACATTGGTTTGTGCAACCCACATTCTTATGTCGGATCTTCGATATTAGTTGATAGAGCATGTTGTTATATCTTTTTATCATTACACAACTTTCCAAACATTATAATAGTAATGACACATTTGAAAAATATTAACAAAATAATACTTTGTAATTTAAATGGAATCAACACCTTTGTTGTGATGGATTCACTAGATTTTGTGGTTCACTTAATAATGTAATCAATATTTTTTATTTATTTTATCATATATATATATATATATATATATAACAAATTCATAACTATTTTCACACACATATATATATATATATATATATATGTGAAATAGTTGTAATTTGTTTATATATATATATATATATATATATATATATTGTAAAATGTTTATTAAATACAAATCAAATAAAAAATCCTTATCATTTTGAAGAGAGATAGGAAAGATCTTTTCTATACATCCCTATAACTAGCATACTATTAAGTAGGTGAAAGGAAACACTAAAATAATTGGGTAGCATATTTTTTCCCAACCATCATAATTAGTGAGAGAACAAATGATGAAACAAATATAACATGGAGAATTGAATGGTGTCATAAATTTTTCATATAGAAGAAACAAAATATGTTACATGTATACACTTTTTAATTTTAGATATCATCTAAAGTTATTTCTTATCAAGATATCAAATCACAATTTGTTATTAAAATAAAATAAAATAGAATGCAAACTTTTTTATCATCACTAAATACTAGTAATTAATGTCATTCAGAATTAAATTTACATTAATTGTTCATAATATAAACTATACATATCTTCTTAAAATTGGAAAGCCCTAGGCATTCACGTGTTATCCTCTAATTACCTTAGTAAACACTATATTAGTGCATAAAAGGTATATGAATGTAATACAAGCAACAATGGTATTTGTATGGGCCCAATTGTATCATCTGATGAAACATTGTATCTATAGAATTATGTTCAAAACATAGAAGAAGCTACAAGTTTGTGACCTCCCCTATGATATTAGAGAATTGCAAGGGTGGAGTAGTGATGAAGGATATAAATTTTAACTATGTAAGTGACAAATAATACATGCACACCTCTTCTTTTTTTGGAGCGAGACATAGGTAGTATTTTTCGTTTTTTATTACCATTCGTAGAAGAATGTTGGTGCATTGTTGCGGTGAATGAAATGGTAGTGAAAGTGTATCACTTGAATGTTGGACCATGCAATATGAATCTTACTACTTTTCACATCAATAACATCAAAGTTAAAGACATGACAAAGTCCCTTGGAATTTATGAAGGTGCGTAGATCAATGTTTGAAAGTAATTTGACTTTCATTTTTCATTCATTTAGGTATGGATTCAAAGATTTAATAGGAGTAAAGTTTGGGGGTGTTTCATTTGTTTCTAATGGTTTCTTTCTAGAATCACTTACATATTTTATAAATGTTGGGTCACCAATAATCTCCAGTGAAAAAATATGCATTTTCATTTCATGAACTATCAAATCCTTGCGAAAAAATGTAAAAACAATATAGAATTAGAACTTTAATTATTGATCACATATTGGGTAGTTTAAGATGTGGATGTACATGATTTGGAATGGGATGTGGAAGAGGAAAATGCAAGAGAAGTTCAAAGCAAGTAGCTTGAACACATACTTGTTATCTTGGATAGATCTATAAAGGAAGTTGATCCGAAAATCCTTAGATGTTAATTTATTTCTTAAGTACACATAAACATCCATCTTGATTCGAAAATATATGATTGCTTTGAATATTTGCAAATAATATGAATTCAGTTACTTATCTAAACTCATGAAACTGATGAATAACTTGCAAGAAAACTAAGTGAAATAGAACAACAAGAATAAAGAACATTACACAAGTTTGTTAACAGAGTTCACCCATCTTGGGCTACGTCTCTGGGTTTGCTTCCAATTGAGAGACTTCTTTATTAATGCTCAAATTATTGTGTTTTTACAATGACTTTTTATCAGTTTCTCAAACTCAGAAACATAGATCACCATTGAATTCCTCTATAAATTCTGAGAAAAATGAGTATTAACACGATCTTATATTTTCCTGAAGGAACCCTTTGGCACACTATACGATGAAAACTCAAAATCCTAATACCTCTTGGGAATAAACTTTAATGCACCTTGGCATGAACTTCCATATATCCCCTCCTCGGTCTGAACTTCAGTTTAAATAAGGTGTGGAGCCCTAAACTTTGGCCTCGATACCATGGGAAAACTTAAATAACTTAATACCGAAGTCCTTTAACAATAGGTTCCCTTAGCGCAATGGTTAGAATGTTGGCATGTGTGGGAGGAGGTCGTGGGTTCAAACCCAACAGACCTCTCCCCATTCGATGCTTCACTGGAAATATATGTTAAGTTTGGCATATAGTTTGTTTGTTTGTGTGTTTCCCCATAAACTTTTGTTCTTCCATATTAATATATAACAACCATGGGATCAAGGGATATTCCCTCGATCCTATTTTTACACCAAATAAAACTTTAACAAACTTAAATAAATTTGATGCAATGGTTAAGAACCATAGCGATGGTGTAATGGTGAGGTTGTTTGATTGATGCCCACGAGACATGGGTTTGATCCTATGGGATCACAAAAAAATTTATTTGACCTTAAATATACCCAAAGAATGGGATATTTCCATGTGGCGGTCCCTCATTGGTCCACCTTTCCTCCACCTGTACGGTCAAACAATGTGTCCAATGTCAATTGGCCTAGCTATGCACAATGTCACTGCATGATATGATGACTATGTTTCCATTGTACCTGCCACGTCAACACTATATGACATGTACATATGCCATGTGTCACCCTTCGAGTGGTTCCATGTGGCACTCCCACTTTTTCTAAATTTTCCTTGTTTCATCAAAAATGTGAAAATCCATAATTTTCTCATACAACGTCCATTTGAGGCGATTCTCACATCATTGGAAAGATATCGTCGAACTCTATGCAATGAATTCATTTTCAAGATCATTTGATATGATCAAACTTTGAGAATTCTCAGATCCACCTAGATAATTCCTCCCCACTAGAGGCCTTTTGGACCACCAAAAGTCTTGATTACTCAACAACTAAGTGAGGGTAAATATCCCTCACCTTCTCGATCTCAATCAATCTTTCATTTCTTGGTTTTACCTCTTTAGTACCAACTTGAAGATATTCCACATCACCCCATTGTGAAGTTATGATTCTTATGTCAAGGATAACATCTTCTCATAGCTCGACTAAGTACTCTAGAGAAAAATCATCAACTGACAGAATTTAAACACCTTCATCTTTATCCATAATCATAGGAGTCTCATAAAGTTTAAAATTCTCAACATTCACCACTGAATATATTTTCATACAAGATAGAAGATCTAAACGAAAGACATTAGTACCAATCTTCTCCAAGATCTCGAATGGACCATACCAAATTGGTTTGAGCTTCTTACCTTCACCCTTAATTTTGTTCTTATTGATATGTAACCATAGTTGATCACTAAATTGAAATTGATGATCAACTCAATGCTTATCATGCCTCGCTTTGTACTTGGCTTGGCTCTTCTCCAATTGTTCTTGTACTTTTTGATGTACCTATTGAATCCTTTGAATGAGCCTCTTAGCTTTATCGATTTATTCTTGTCCAACCTCTTTTCTTGTTTCTCAGAAAGAAAACTCCATAGAAGATTTAGGAAAGTATCCCAAACATAATTCAAAAGGAGTTCTCTAAGTAGAAGAATGCATGGCACTATTATAGGCATGTTGGACATAGTGAAACTATTAATTCCACAACTTAGGATGCTTACTGTAGTATCCTCATAGAAAATGTACCACTATCCTATTCACCACCTTTTTTTTCCATATGTATGTGGATGAAAACTTGTGTTCTTCTTTTAGTGTCCATCAACTCCCATAAACTAAACAAAAAGTTTCCCATAAAAGTTGTTCTCTTCTTTAAATTTCCCAAGAAGTGAGAGTCTTGATCAGATATAATAGATGTAGGGAGCCCAAAATGAACCTAAAATTTTTCAAAGAACACCTTTGTTGTTTTCTCATATGTGAATTGCCTCTTGCAGAAAATTAATATACATATCTCATTGAACCTATTGTTATACACCATTTTTTCACACCTAGCCAAATGTTGCATCTCACTTTGTCAAGTGTCGCAAGTGTCGCATATCACTTTTTTAAGTGTCACAATTGTGACATCTCACCCTGTAGGTGTAAAAAATACAATGAAATACTTTATTCATGGCCTAAATTTCATTATTTTCTAAGTATTACAACCTTGAAACCATGTAAAATGACATGCCATGATCCCTAGTCAAGTTGGAGGAGCAAAACCATCATTTGGAGGCCAAAAACCTACTTTTTACCTTGTCATTTTCACTCTTTTTTACCAGGGACGCCGACTTTCGCATGAATAGGGGGCATCCTACCTCCTTTCTCATTTATAGGGGAGTGTATAGGACACTGTTTCTCCCACTCCGGGGGAGCGTCCTTGCAGTTAGAAAGGTTTCCATTTTTGGGGGGTAGTTCGTTCGAGAAGGATTTGGGTTTTTTGCATTGTTTTAATCTATATTAACTCAACCCTCTTTCATTACATGTTGATGGGAATCCATGATCATGAAGATAAAAGTAAATCCCAACCCAATCCATCAAAATCCTCAACCATACTCTCCATCTAGTCATGTTATTTAGACCTCTTGAATCCTATATAACTAGGGCCATTCATGGTGAAATGGGGGACCTGACTGAGCATCAAATTGTTGATCTTGAGAGAAACCTAGGAGGATAATATCATGAGAGTGAAACATTTGTTATTGATAGAAATTATCCATAGGTGTGCATTGAAGGGATAAAGATGAGGCTTGAAGGGGAAACACCATCTATTTTAGGTTGTAAACTTCTTTCTTCAAATTTTAATAGAGAAATTATCATATTTTCATACATCTATCTTATTCATTCTTTCTGGAATGTGTTTACTTGTATTATCTAACACTAGGTACTAGTAGTAGGGAATTTGTCTATCCTTTTTGCAGGTTCAATTTCACATTCAAGGTGTGGATCTGGATCTCAACCATTGGAACAACGAGGATAGACTACGAAAAAAGGTACCATTCCTATTTTTCTTCTCTCTCTCTCCCTCTCTCTCTGCAAGTAAATAAATATAATAGATGGAGTTTGGAATGTTAGTGTGTATTTGTTAGAACTATCTCAATCGTAGGAAACCTGATTGAGGAGACTTCCACCTGTCCTCAGAGGGAGCTTTTCCACCACAGTTTTTGACGACCATACTATGGTGGAAACCCCCTTGTAGATAGGTGGAACTCTCCTCAATAGGGTTTCCTATGATTGAGGCAATTCTAACAAATAGACATTAACATTCAAAACTCCATCTATTATATTTCTTTACTTTCAAAGAGAGAGAGAGAGAGAGAGAGAGAGAGAGAGAGAGAGAGAAGAAAAAGAGGAATGGTACCTTTTTCCATAGTTTATCCTCATTATTCTAAAGCTCGAGATCTAGATCCACACCTTGAACATGAAATCAAACTTGCAAAATGGATAGACAAACTCCCTACTAGTACTACCTAGTATCAAATGATACAAGTAAACACATGCAAGAAATAATGAATAAGGTTGATATATGGAAACAGGCTAAGTTTTTTATTAAAATTTGAAGAAAGAATTTTACAACCTCAAATAGATGTTGTTGCTCCTTCAAGACTTCTCTTCAACCCTTAAATGCACACCTATGGATATTTTCTCTCAAGAAAAAAGGTTTCACTCTCTTGGTATTCTCCTCCAAAATTTCTCTCAAGATCAATAATTTGATGTTCACTCTGGTCCCCCTTTTCACCATGAATGGTCCTGTTTATATAGGATTCAAGAGGTCCAACTAACATGTCTAAATGGAGAGTATGGTTGAGTATTTTGATAGATTGGGTTGGGATTTAATTTTATCTTCATGATCATGGATTCCCCTCAATGTGGAATGGAAGAGGGTCGAGTGAATCTTGATCAAAACAATGCAAAAAACCCAAATCCTTCTCAAACCAACTACTGTCAAATGCAAATGCAAGGAAACCTACGATTGAGGCATGCAAGTTCCAAGGTACTAACTCATTTCTAAGTCTAATTCCTAGATAATGAGCTGGAGTCAACAGGAATAGACCTGTCAAAGGAGGGACATAATGTATCCCCCACAATCGACATGAAACTAATCTAGAATAGTAATGAATAGTGATAGATCAAAGGAGTGTGGACTGATTCAAGGGTGACTAAACAAATTCCATAATGGTTCAAAAAATTGACGCACTTCCCAAATCTCCCCCCTACTCAGATAGGCAAGTACCTCTTTTTTTTTTAGCAAGCTCAAGGAGGATAACAAATACTCATTTAACTCATCTTCGATGAGTCCCATTTTCACATGTTTAACGAACCTAAAGAAGGAAGGGTCCAATCCTAGATGGGTCCTTCAATGTAAAGTTTTATGAGTCCAGAGAAGGTAAACTTGATGGCATTTTCATATTTAGAGAGTCTGAAAAGATGTTAAAGAAGACTCCAGATGAAATTTTTTGTAAGTTTAGTCTCCCAAGCCCAAAAAAGTATAAAATAATACTTAGGAGAAATCTTCTCACCAAAGAGGCTAGAGTATTCCTTTTTCGTAATTAGTATAACGAGACCAAAAAAGGGGTAAAATATTGCTCAAAATATTCCCTTTCAAATCCTTTTAATGAGCGTGAAAGAAGACAAGATCACTCAAAAATATTTTCATATTTAGGGTTTATGACAAGAGATTGAAGGAGACTCCAAAGAGTTCCTTTTTCATACAATTTTTACGAGTCCCCAAAAGTGATAAAATTATACTCGACAACCTATTCTCATGTATTTACGAGCACAAGAAAGAACAAAGACTGAGTTCAGTTGTGTCTACTTCATTTTTTAATAAGATTGCAATGTCTATACCCAATAAATGCTTGGTTACTAATAGGAAAATGTTCACTAGAGAGGGAGAAAGAAAGAGGATCCACTGAACCAGGTGAATGAAATGAAGTTTTAGGTACGAGTTCTAATAAAATACTCGACTCAACAGTTGTTTCATTTTTTAACGAGCTTGACACATGAAAAGAAATATGCTCATAAGGATCCGTTTCATTTTTTAATGAGATTCACAAAAGAAATGAATTATTCTCATAACCTATGGGTTTGATTCCCATACCTATGTTTTATTTTTTAATGAGATTTCCATAGAGAATAAAACTATGCTCGTGGTCATCTATTTCATTTTTTAATTAGCTTGAAATAATAAAATAAACCATGATCATAACATCTTCTTGATCATGGCTTCCAACAGGACAATGATCTGTAAGGAATACATGTCAAGGTACATACCTCAATCATGTATTCCAAGAGATATTCATTGGATGAAACAACAATTCTCTAGAAGGAATACATATCGAGGGCCACAATAGGGGTAGGGAGATTAGGATCTAATAACCCCATCAAAGATATCACCATGTCAACTACCAGATATGGGTCATAAGAAGTTGAGCAGATGATGAGAGACTCATTCTCATTGATAGTGAAAGGTATGGGACACGTCTCTATGTAATTAATATGTTGCAGGGGAAATACCACTTGGATATAGGGACCATTTAGGGAAGGCAAGTTGATAGTAGTGAAATCAAGACCAACGAATGAAATTTTATTGATAGTCACAACTTTTCCATTATGAGGTAAAGATATCACTCGAAAGAGAGCGGACTTGATAGCTTTTATGGCGTAGACACAACCTCTCTCAAGGAGAAAAGTAAAATCCAAGGGGTCGTGAACTACCATAACATCAATATAGACTTTTTCCCTCCTACAGTAATGGGTAATTGAGGAAGGATCCCTAAACACTTTCTCAAGCTCTCATTTCCTAGATGTTGAAGCTCCAAAAAAACCTTTAAGTTCTCAAAATTGTTCCTGACAAATTGGGGATGTTTTGTACTCATAGTAAACTAGTTTTCAATACCTACTAAACATTGCATCTCAAACATCAAGTAGTTGTTTATTATGGTTGTTTATAAAAAATTAAAAATTGAAAAACCTAAAAAATAGTTTAAAATCAATTTGTTTTGAAAATAATTAGCTAAATGTGTTTTTAAAATAATATATTTTTTAGGTTAATACTTCATGAATAAATCATATATAGTATATTAGTGATTTGTTTACTAAAACTAGTATGATATAAAGTGGAAATTAAACCTTAGTGAATAGGGTGAAAATATTTTCTCACAACCACTCAAATTACACTCAATTAACATACATAAATACATACATATACATTCTGAAGATCTTAGGGAGTTAGTTTAATTAGATCTCTCCAATGTCCTTACACATTTGGCTAATCATATTTTGTAGGTTCTTGATACAAATACCCTTGGGTGAGACACACTAATTTGCATTGACAAATTTACTAGATATATTATGCACATCTCTTAAATTTCCTTGCAAGATGTTCCTAACTTATATATATATATCCAAAGAAAAAAATATTATATTCATGGGAGGTGAATATACATGTTTTGGTCCAAAATAGAGGATTGTTCATAGATTTTAGAAAAACCTATTAGTTGGACAAATTTTCTATTGTTGTCACTTCACTCAGTCGTTTCAGCTAGGGTTTAGTCCTAGCGACCCTGCTTATTTGTTGCAGTTTGCCCTCTGGACATTGCTTCCATTCTTCAATGGTGGATTCACCTTTTGGCCAGATTAGTGGTGTTGATATGATTCGTGTGCCTCCATGATCTAAACCCAGGGGGTGATTAGTTTCCAATAATTGGTTGATTATGTCACTCCTTTAAAAGAGTCAGCTATAGATCGTTTGACTTGACCGATTTTCAATTAAAGGTAAAGTTGAAGTCTTATAGGCTTGAATCCAAAGTGAATAAAACCTCTTTAGTTTTCCTTATGTGTTATATGTTATGCTTGCATTTAATATCCTATGTGCGGAAATTCATGGAAAGTGTTAGCACTGAGAATCACCCTAAGACTACAAGAGGATAAGTCCAGTACCCATAGAAATGTAAAATGGATTAAAAAGGTTTGAGTAGGTGGATCAACAAGCCTTTAAAGAAAGGAAAAGACAACATATATCACTGCATATCAGTGGTGGACCATTGTGCTATGGAGTCATAAACAATCTCCTCAATGAAGGCATTTAATCTCCCTATCAAACAAAAGATTTGTATAATGATGAAGAGAAGAATAAGAGAATGATATAAAGACGAATATTTCGTTAGAAGAGATCCTCTCTGCAAAGAGAACTTAGATGTGTCTGAACAATAAACAATGATAGATAGGAAATMTTACAACAGATCCTCTAGCGCATCAGGAATCTATCAATCAAAGGTAGATTTTAATCCTTAAAATCAACAATACATTCAAGCAAGATGAAGAACAAAAATTAGATGTGTCTAAACAGTAAACAATGAAATATAGGAAATSTTATAGTAGATCCTCTACCACATCAAGAATCTATCAATCAAAGGAAGATTTTAATCCTTAAAATAAAAAATTACATTAAGACAAGATGAAGAATAGAACAAAGAACATAGAAGACAAATATGATGAAACAACTCATATGAGTCTTCAATAAAAATACAATTTACAACTACATGCCTCTCCGGCTTACGAACTTAAATATACAGTCATAAACATTTATCAAAAATTCCTGTGGTCTTGGGTCTGAAACCCCCCTTTCTAGACATATCATTCATATGATGTTTTCATATTCAAAACAATCGACATGTCTTGCTTCTTGGGCACCTCCTTTCCAGTTTTGTGTTTCTTCTCTTGTCTTTCTTGTTCCTTCTATCAGAAGGAAACTCCGGTCAGTATGGGTGTGAAGGAAAAGATGCCCTCTATGGTACTTCGTGCTGACAAATTTCTCTCTCCTCGTCTAGACCCTCCATACTTCCATTTAACCGGGGTAGTCGATAGTTCAACCACAAGTCCTTATTTCATTAACTGATTTCTTCTCAGGATCAGGATGTGGAAAAAATAACCTCTGCGGTACTTCAGGTTGACAGTCTCATGTCTCCTGATCCAGACCCTCCATGCTTCCATTTAAGGGGGTAGTTTATTGTTCTCTTTCCTCTAGTGATGGACTAGTCATGGTCTACTAACGTTTTTCTTCTCCTTGTGATGCTCCTTTGATGATTTGGATTAACGCCCAGTTTATGTTGCCACATGTTGATCTCAAATCGGATCTAATATAAGAACGTGATTTCAGAGGCTGCCAAGGGTGGTTTGGGTCCACACCGCTTTGCCCCCTGCAATCCACTACCAACTTCCACATACCTCCTTAGATATACCATGGTTTCGATTGTGGGACCTCTCTAGAATTTTATCGTTTGATCTTGTTCTGTCCCCGCAATGAAGTGTGGTCATCAATCTGATGCAAATCCGCAATCTGGGAATGCCTTTCTTGTGTTGTCACATGCTACTCTTGGATGGGACCTACATTAGCATGTGAAACCGAAAGATCTACGGTCCTCGTTGATTTGAGATGAATGGTCCACAATTACTTCAGGAATTTGAGTGATATTCCTTTCTTACCTACTGCAAAGATCAATGGTTCTTGTTGATTTCAAATCAACGCTCCACAACTACTTCGTGAGTTTGGGCTTCGGGCATTTTCAATGCATAGTTCTTATAATCCTCTTGAGTGTCGTATCTGCGAAGTGAGAGATCTACCTCCATGTGTCTTCTTGTTTTGGATGATCGAGATTCACTTTAGGAGTTTAGGCTTCGAGAGTTCTCTTCTTCTTGCTCGCGCAATCGTCTGAAGTGTCCTATCTCTGAAGTGAGAGATCTTCCTCCACGTGGCCTCTTGATTTCGATGACCGGGAGTTTCTTCATGAGTTCAGGCTTAGAGAGTTTTCTTCTGCTTTCTCATGCGATCCTCTGAAGTGTTGTATTTTTGAAGTGTTGGATCTATCTGCACATGCCCTCTTGTTTTGGACGACCGAGATTCACTTCGGGATTTTGGGATTTGAGATTTTTCTTCTTCTTTCTCGTACAATCCTCCGAAGTGTTGTATCTCGGAAGTGAGATATCTGCCTCCATGCATCCTCCTACTTTGGATGGTCGAGATTCACTTCAGGAGTTTGGGCTTCGGGGGTTTTCTTCTGCATTCTCGCACAATCCTTCGAAGTGTTGTATTTATGAAGTGAGAGATCGTCCTCCACGTGTCCTCTTGTTTCAGATGGCTGAGATTCACTTTGGAAGTTTGGGATTTGGGAGTCCTTTACTCATTCAGCTTCTACTTGCTTCCTTCGAAGTACGAGATCATCTGAAACATGTGCCTTTCTTGAAGATCAACGACCATGAGTGATTGTGGAGACTCAACTTTCACAAACTTTAATTTCTTTCCTGATCCCTGCAATGCGAAGATGCTCCTTCGTAGCGGGATCAACATGTATCGTTGATATGTTGATCTAGCAAGATCAATAGTCATGAGCGATTATGGGCTCACAACTTGTAGAAACTTTAATTTGCTTCTTGATCCCCGCAATGCTTCCCCACCATCCATCTCTCTCCAATGATATTTGACGATCGTGACTTAATATTTGCTTGATCTGACGACTCGTCTTGCTCTCGCTTAGATATTATGGTTGAAAATTGAACATGCTTGTTTCCTTGTATTTCAAACCCTAAATGGACTGCTCTGAATGCTGCATTTTTCTCATAGTTTTTTCCTACGCATACAACATACTTGACCGACCTGTCTTTATCAACTAGATGAGGAAAAACTTATAGGAAGGCATGCAAAAAAGAGAGAGACTTGGCATAGGTGTAGACCCAGGTCTTAACAATAACTGAATATGACCCATGACAACCTTGTGTGATAACATTTGGCTCCACATGTGATGGCATGCTCCCTGTGAGCTTCCAAGAACAAACATCTTCAATGTCTTATCCTAGGGCTATGGGGTCACTTACTTAAATACCAAAATTAAACTGAAAACTGAAAATCTCACACACAAGCTTATTTATATACAAGACCCTACTCTAACTGACTTTTACAATAGGCTAGGTGACAAAAAACATCCACCAGATCCACTCAAGTAACTTCCTAGCTGAAAACTATCCTACTCTTCCACTGATCAACAAGAGATGATAAAATTGTGACAAAAAATTAATTACATTCTTTAGATTACCTCCCAATGTTGAAGGTATGACAAATCTTGAAGGCTTCAATATATTGAGGAAATGAAGCTCCATGTACTCCCCTATAGGGTCATCAAATAGGTGATAATACTTGCTGGGCTGATAACAAAAAACCTTCTATGTTTTACAGCTACTCACATATGGTTGAATGTTTGTTGCAAGTACAGGTGAATGGATGGATGATGTAGGATGTTGATCTACTTTCCTTTTATCTTCTCTGAAAACATTTGTTGGCTGATTGCAAAAAATCTCCTCATGTATATCAATGAATGGATGTTTTTCTTTAACATGCTGCTCATTTATAAGTGTTGGAGATGAGATAAGATTCACATTTATCTCTTCCATTTCTCCTTCATGGCTCTCCCAAGGATCAAATCCATAATTATAATATACATGAACCATGCTACGAGGTTCCAAAGAAGCCATGAAAAATCTATGCTCTTCATCATCTTCGTTGGGATATTTATAACAAATGGGCTGCTCTGGGTCAGTATTTGAGACAACCTATGAATCATCATAAGCAGGGCTGCTAAGGACATATGTTTCAAGAACAAAAATATCCTCTGCATTTTCTTCATAAGAGAAAAAAACAAAATTTTCATCTGATGTAGATGAACAGGGAAGAGAAATAGTTGATTCCTCATCCAAGGCATATTCTTCATTATCAAAACCTTCATAAGAATCAATTATATCTTGAACACAATATTTATACTTCTCACAACAACTATGAAAAATTAAATCAGAGGAATAAAACTTTTGATAATGAAAATTGAAAGCAACATGAAACTCTTTGAGTGAGGAAATTCTAGAGGGTTCAAGAGATTGATACCAAATACGAACATCTCCTTGAAGAGAGAACATAAACAAATTCATACGTATGTCTTCATGTTGGATGTCAAGATGCTGCATCAAAGCATGAAATTCTAGAACATGCTCGACAGAGTTGTCATTCTCACCTTCATAAAATCTTGGCAGTAGATCTTGCCATTCATCAATTTCAGGCACAAGATGTGGATAACCAGTTATGGTTGAGAAATTGAGTGGGGAAAACCTCCTAGCCAGGATAGCTTCCACAACCATTTAATTTGTCTCAAACCAATGTAGTCTCCAATATAATTTCCGAACAATGGATTCTCCATGGTGAAAGATGAGAAGTCAGAACAATGTGTCCAACTTCAATTCACCATCTAAAACTGGATCTCTTCGTTGTCATTCTCCCAAGGAAGATACAATCACTATCGTCCTCGAAAACGGTGCCATTAATGTTAGCACTGAGAATCACCCTCAGACTGCAAGAGGATAAGCCCAGTACCCATAAAAATGTAAAATGGATTAAAAAGGTTTGAGTAGGTGGATTGGAAAGACTTTAAAGAAAGGAAAAGACAACAAATATCATTGCAGATAAGTGATGGACCATTAGGCTATGGAATCATAAACAATCTTCTCAATGAAGGAATTTAAGCTCCCTATCAGACAAAAGATTTGTATAATGATGAAGACAAGAATAAGAGAATAACATAAAGATGAATATTCTGTAACCATAGGCCCTCTCTGCAAAGAGAACTTAGATGTGTCTGAATAGTAAACAATGATAGATAGGAAATCTTACAGTAGATCCTCTACTACATCAGGAATCTATCAATAAAAGGTAGATTTTAATCCTTAAAATAAGAAATACATTCAAACAAGATGAAGAATAGAACTTAGATGTGTCCAAATAGTCAATAATGAAAGATAGGCAAGCTTACAACAGATCCTCTACTGCATCAGGAATCTATCAATCAAAGGCATATTTTAATCCTTAAAATCAACAATTACATTCAGACAAGACAAAGAATAAAACAAATAACATAGAAGACAAATATGATGAAACAACTCATATGAGTCTTCAATAACAATACAATTTAAAGCTACATTCCCCTCCGGCTTACAAACTGAAATATACAGTCATAAACATTTATCAAAACTTCCTCCAGTCTTGGGCCTGAAACTCCCCTTTCTAGAAATATCATTCATCTAATGTTTTTATATTCAAAACAATCGACATGTCTTGCTTCTTGGGAACCTCCTTTACAGTGCCGTGTGTCTTCTCTTTTCTGTCATGTTCCTTCTGTCAGGAGGAAACTCTAGTCAGTATGGGCATGCAGGAAAAACTACCCTCTGTGGTACTTCGGGCTGACAACTTTCTATCTCTTTGGCCAGACCCTCCATACTTCCATTTAAGGGGTTAACTGATTTCTTATTGGGATAAGGATGTGGAAAAACTACCCTCTATGGTACTTTGAGCTAACATTCTCCTGTCACCTCAGCTAGAACCTCCATGCTTCCATTTAAGGGGGTATTTGATTGTTCGCTTTCCTCTAGCGATGGACTAGTCATGGTATACTAACGCTTTGTTTCTCCTTGTGATGCTCTGTAACATACCCAGCCTCCCATAGACTGGGGCATGCTACCTTCAAGATCGCCCTTGGACATATTTCACTTACATATACCTTTAAAATTTTTAAGGATGCATAAAAGAAAAGACTTTAACGACATGCACACCAAAATCTAGTAAGCATGCATAGTCTAAAGATTCAGTTAAACGATAATTAAATATACATAGGGGAAATACATTCCTATACATGTAAATGATACCATAACAGAGAACACTTATATTTATAAAATATGAAACCAACTAGATGCAGATCAAGGACGTTCCACCCAACTGTAGACACTACTATTCCAAATCTCAACAAGAGTGTCACCCCCGAGCTAGGGCTATGAATCCACAAGGATGGTTCCAGAGTGTTACTTGGCTTCCCAAACCAGTTAGCAACCAAGCGCTCACAGGATTCCCAGATCTCACAAAAATCCAAGTACCCAACTCTTCTCTACCCAGCTTAAACCACCCGAGAGAATGGACCTCCACCCTTCTCTTCCATGCAGTCCCTCAGGTAGTCCTTCTCCTTAATTCGGCCTCCAACGCAACTGGTCTAGAATATCAATGCTGGAACTCTCAGGACTCACAACTGTGAGAAATGATGGACACAAGACAATGCATCTCAGACATGTGGCCTCAGGTCACGGATGGATCACACCAGCGACCACTACAACCAACTATCCAGTGGCTAATCTTTAGCAATTTGGCTACCTTTCCCTGAGCCAAGACACAGATGATGGATGGATCAATGAACGGGTAAGTGGGTGCATGGAGGTGCATGCATGAAAGTGTGTGAGGGATAGAATGGTGTGAATGTAGAAGTGAAGGAGAAAATGAGCCAATGACCAACCCCCCCATCATACCAGAGTAAGGTTTAAGTAATTTTTGGGAGAATCAAGAACCTCCTGGCCTTCCCCAAGAAGCTCACATAACTGATCCCCTCCATTATAAAAAAGGGTAATTAGAATAGGAATAAACACTTATCCCCTCAAGCCCCCTCTCTTTTGGAATCATAGCCCCCTATAACTCTAGTCCTTGTCCATCTAGCATCTAGTTGTCTATTTATTATTAATAACGATAAAAAAATTACATGTCTTGGGCACACTAGCCTTTTAATAATTGTTTTGGGCACTCTGGCCTCTCAGCATTGTAATAATAAATTATTTAAAATGTGGGTTCAAAACCTGGGGTGTTACATCCCCTCCCCCTTATTTTGGCACTGTCCTCAATGCATATACAAAATAGAGATCAAAATCTCAAATTTATTCAAAAAATTGTGGGTACTCTGCCCGCATGGAATATTCATGCTCCCATGTAGCATCTTCAGGAATGTAGCAGGTCCACTCAACTTTACCAGCTCTATAACTCGATTCCGGAGCATTTTGACTTTTCTGTCCAATACCTGGACTGGCTGAACTTGAAAATATCCCTCTGTCTCTACCTGAATCAAATGCCAATCAATAACATTGTTAGGATCATGTACCTATTTATTTAGTAAAGAGACATGAAATACATTATGCACATTCATGGAAGTAGGCAATGCAAGCATGTATGTAACTGGCCCTATTCTGTCCAATATTTCAAATGGACCACAAAATCTGGCTGCCAACTTTGTACAACTACCCATTTTCAAATAAATTTTCTCGGGCTTCACTTTCAAAAGTACATGCTCCCCTACTTTAAACTCTCTAGATTTCATGTTCTTGTCTGCATAAACTTTTTGTCTATCTTGAGATGACTTTAAATTTTGCTTGATCTTGACCACCTAGTCTTCCATGTTCTTTAGCAACTTTGGCCCAAGTGCCACTCAATTTGCTGGGTTGTCCCAACTTACTAGAGTATCGTATTTCCTACCATACAAGGCTTTAAATGGGCCCATTCTCAATGAATATTGATACCCATTTTTATGTGAAAACTCAACCAAGTGTAAGTAATCTTCCCACTTAGATGGCTTATCCATCAGATACATTCTCAGCATGTCTTCAATTATTCGATTGAATCTATCTGTTTTCCCATCTATCTGGGGATGATATGTTGTGCTAAATCTTAGATTTGTGTCAAATCCTTTAAACAATCCCCTCAATAAATGGAGGTAAAATGTGTATCTCTATCCGAGACAATTGTCCTAGGTATCCCATGCAACCTAGCAATTTCCTTCATGAAAATTTCTGCAATATTAGTCGTTGTATGCGTTGTCTTCACAGGCACAAAATGAGGAGACTTTGTTAATTTTTCAACCACCACCATGATTGAATCATGTTTCTTATTTGTTCTGGGTAATCCTGTGATGAAATCCATGGTGATCACTTCCCATTTCTTCTCTAGAATTGGCAATGGCTACAGCAAACCCGTTGGGTGCCTATGCTCAACCTTTACCTTCTGACATTCCATACATCACGCGATGTAATCAACAACATCCTTCTTCATTATTGGCCAAACGAACTAGATTATTACTGTTGTAATTGTTTTATGGTATATGGGATGTCCAACATAAGGAACATCATGCATTTCCTTCAGTACTAAATTCCTCAGTTCTCCATAACTAGGAACATAGATTCTATTTTTATGCATGAGTAATCCATCTCCTTTATCTCATACCCCTTTGTTTTTTGTTGTACATCTCCTTGCTGTAAGTTTTCCTTTACCTATATGTAATGCTGGTCTGTAACAAGACCATCTAAAATTATTCTCTTCAAGTCTGATTGATGCATACTGACAACAATARCATGCATGAGATGCACTCTTCTACTAAGTGCATCRAAAAATTTACTCTCCTTTCCCTTAATATGCTTGATAGTGAAGTCATATTCACTTAACAATTCCAGCCATATGGTTTGCCTGGAATTCAAGGTCGGTTGTTCAAAAAGATACTTTAGGCCAATATGGTTTGTCCTTAATTCAAATTTCTTCCCCATGAGATAATGCCTCCACATCCTCAAGGCATGAATGATGGTAGCAAGTTCCAAGTCACTCGTGTCATAGTTCCTCTCATGTTCCTTAAGCTTTATGGACTCATATCTAATGACATGTCCATTTTGTGTGAGGACTCCCCCAATTCCTTCCTTACATGTGTCTGTACATACCAAATAACTTTCATTTGGGTCAACAATCTTTGACATAGGTGCACTAGTAAGTAATTCCTTCAACAGATTAAAATTATTTTCACACTTGAGTGTCCATTCAAATTTAGTTCCCTTATTTTGAAAAGAAGTGATGGGATGAGAAATCTTAGAGAACCGTACTATGAACCTTTTGTAGTATCTAGCTAATCCCATAGAATATCTGACGTCTGACACATTTCTGGGTGTTGGCCATCCTCTAATGGCTTCGATCTTCTCTGGATCTACTGCTATGCCCCATACTAAATTAATGTGTCCCAAGTAATGGATCTGCTTTTGATAAAAGGAACACTTACTAAACTTGGCATACAATATAAATTCTCTCAGTACTTGCAACACCAGTCTTAAGTGATGTTCATGCTCCTCTTCAGACTTAGAATAGATAAGTATGTCATATAGGAATACTATGACAAATTTATCCAAATAATTCTTGAATATGCCATTCATTAAGCACATGAAGACAACTGGTTCATTGGTTAGTCCAAAAGACACCACTACAAATTCATAATGCCCATACCTGGTCCTAAAGGCTATCTTATGAATGTCTTATTCCTTGATTCTTACCTGATGGTATCTTTCCCTTAGGTCAATCTTTGAGAATATCTTTGCTCCTCTTAGTTGATCAAAGAGGTCATAAATTTGGGGTAGAGGATACTTGTTTTTTATAGTGTACTTGTTTAGTTGTCATAAGTCAATACACAGCCTCAAGGTTCCATCGTTCTTTTTGACAAAAAGTATTGGTGCTCCCCAAGGTGAAACACTTGGACGTATGTACCCTTTCTTCAAAAATTCCTCCAACTTCATTTGTATTTCTTTTAACTCTGGTGTGCTCATTTTGTAAGGTGTTTTTGACACCGGGGCAACTCCTGGCACTAAATCAATTGAGAAATCTATCTCCCTTCTTGGTGGAAATCCAGGCATTTCTTGGAATACATCTTCAAATTCCTGTAGTACCGATAAATCTTCAAGGCTTGGCCCTTTTGTATTATCTGGCTCTTCCACATGAGCTGCATACATTTGACATCCTTTCCTAAAGCATCTTTTTAACTGTAATGCTGAAATCTCCCTTATAGGATGGGTCTTCGAATTCCTTTCACAGTGCTTTGTTTTCCATTTCCATCAAGATAGGTAAATGTCTTTTTATGACAATGTAGGACAACATGATTCTTGTCCAACCAATCCATTCCAATCAAAATATCATAAGACCCCAATGGTATGATATTTAGATCAATACTGGTATTCATGCCATTAAGACTTATGGAACAACTTCTGACCATATCACATATTCTTCTTTTGGTTCTAGTGGCTAACAAAACCAAACTTGCTTTTCCAAGTTTACTTTTCTCCAAATTTAATCTATCCACTATCTTAGGATCAATGTAGCAATGACTTTCTCTTGAATTAATCAAAATAGCAATAGGTTTATTTATGATCTTACCTTCCACCTCGATCATATTAGACTAGTACTCTCCTTTTCGATCATCTAAAGCTGCATAGATTTTTCCCATATCTTCGACTATTGTAGCCTCTTGGATGTTGTGCACAATATTCACTCTATCCTTTATGTGTGGGAAATACTTGTACATGTGATCTTCCTTGCATCCCCAACATTGGATTGGTGATCTTCCCCTTTTTCCCAAGGAATCTCCTTTCTTGAAATCCCCCTTAGCATACTGATCTTGACGATTTCTGTTAGGATCATTCCTATTGAAGGGAGGTTTGAATCATTTCCTCCTCTGATCAGAATTTGCATTTTTCTTATCATTCCAATATTTCTGTAGGGATTCTCTTCCCTAGCCTTGCTCATACATGTATTTAGCCTTCCTGATAGCTTTAGTCAAGGTCTTGGGCTCATCATACTTGATATTTTCCTTATAAAACGTTGGAATTCCACTTAGAAATATATGTATTTTCACTTTCTCATCACCAATGAACCTGACATACTTTAACAATCCCAAGAAATTCTTCTCGTACTTTTCCWTATTCATGCTTCCCAACCTGAGTTCAAAAAACTCCTGCATTCTCTTGTCATAGAAATGCTCTGAGAGGTACTCCTTCTGGAAGTACTTCTTGAACTACTTCCAAGYGATCCTAATTTCATTAACATGTTCCACTTGCTTCATTTGGTCCCACCACATTGCATCTTTCCCATGTAAATTCTAGGTGGMAATCCTGGCTTCCAGGTTTGATGAATAGTTATGCAGCTGCAAATATCTCCTTAGCCCAAGAAACCATGCTTTGACATCATTTTCCCTTTCTCTTTCACCATCAAAGGGAGGTGGCTTGAGCTTCCTMAAATCTCCTTTCAAACTATATATCTCTTGTTTCCTTCTTTGGTGTATGACAATAGACATCTCTGGACTGCTTACAGGATCTTTCAATGCATAAAAAWTTCTTTCTGAGTAAGGAGGCGAGTGGTGTCCATGAGCTCTRCTAACACTTCTATAATAACCAACTCTTCCAYGATCATTCCCTCTTTCATGGCACCTTCCTTCTTCCTCCTGTATTGAGTTTGATCCCTTCTTCGTTTGTCTCTGCAACTGATTTAAGCTCTGCAACACTCAAGCATTTATTTAAATTTTCTCTCTCATCAATCTCTCGTTGTTTTMTTTGTAGCTCTATACTTCCATCTTCARTATTCTTACCATTTCTAGTAGTGTTTCCTRYTGTCCTTTTCCCTTGCGTCCATTGGACTTTGTCTYTGCATTAMCAACTCTAGTATTCTGGAATTTGGCCTCCTTATCATGACTAGAGGCTCCCTCACCTTCTTCCTTTTCCTCAATATACATCCTGAGCTGATGTGCTTAAGCCCCTTAATTCTGCAAAATGTGCAAGAAACCATTTTGTTAGAATTATGCATATGATAAACAAAATTGCCAAACCATGTTATAGGTCTCTTTCTTCTTTTCTTTTGTTCATGGAGATCATATCCCCATTCTTCAAAAATAACAGTGTCCTGTTATCCTTGGCCAACATAGAACTCATCCTGCACAGGCACTTCCTTCAAACCCCCTTCCCAGATGACCATGGTTAGCAACCACAGCTAAATCCTTCCTTAGCATTTTGTTGTCTCGAAGACAACCAATTCATCCCTTAGCCCTACTTCCCTCAACTCTCAATCTACATATGACCATGACCATGACCCTACGCTTAGCTGAAAAAGTGCTTGTCCAAAGCTTCGGGACTTCGAAACTTTCAGCTAGGACTAGATCAACGTTCCTCATCCTATTTCATGATCAACGATCGAGATCCACTTTGGGACTTCGCACTTTGGGAGTTTCAAATTTCCTTGCTTGTCTCCTCCCTGAATTCTTTTACTTAGCGTTCATGATATGTCGATGGGTTTCCTCCCACAGATCAGTGGCTGTGAATCACTTCAGCTCTTCAGGCTTCAGAAGTTTCAAACCTTCCTCCTACAGTTTCTCCCAGATTTATTTCACTCGAAGTCAATGATCCTTCGACGTGTGTCTTCTACAATCAACGGTAAATATGTATTCCGGACTTAGGGGCTTCAGGAGATTTTGACCCAATGCAACCTATCACATCTTTCCCCACTGGAGTGCCAAGTCTCCGGACTGCAAGATATGTCGCCACGTGGCTAAATACTAGAAGAAGACACGTGGCCAAATCAGGCGGGTGACATGTGTCATGTTCTAACTAACTTTTCAATACTCCAAATTCTCAAAACTTACTAACACGTGGCACACATTCCATGTGTCCACGTCATCCTAGGTGACATCCAAAAGCCACGTCACTTAGGAAATTCTAGGGTCTACATCACCTCCTGGTGATGTCATCATGCCCCATCACTTCAGCTCTTTAGGCTTCGGGACTTCGAGAGTTTCCATGCTAGCACACTTCCAATTATCCTGAACTCTGCATTACCGAACTGGCCAATCTGTCCCCATGTGTCCTCCTGGATCAGACGACTAAGATTCACTTCGAGTCTTCACCTGGAATCCATGGATTTTCACTGTGTGTCCTCCTTAATCAAATGGATACAATTTCTTCAGGTCTCCAAACTTTAGAAATCTCAAATTTCAAAACTTATTTAGCGCCATTGGATTTTACTCGAAGCCATGGATCTAGTGACGTGTGTCTTCCTATGGATCGACGGTCCTTAGCCACTTTAGATATTTGGAGTTTCGATGTTCGAGCCCTAACCTTTCACATCACTGCATGCCTTTCAATTTGTGGGGGCATGTATCGACATTTTGGAGTAACCCGCTTTTTTCCCTGCAATTCTCTTGATGCTGACACGTAACCCCTTGGGGAAACCATGGTTTGGATTGTGGGACTTCCTTGGGAAATTATCTTCCGTGCAACTCGGTTCCCTGCAATGCCTCATGTCTGTTGATCTCACTCTCCCATGGGATCCGACGGTTGTAACCTTAACCCTTTCTTACTTTTCATCAAACAACCCTTGTTTTGTTGTCCTCCGATTCAATGATCTTGGATCTCTCCTGATCCTACAGTGGCGATTGCTCCCAAATTCAAAGGGGATGGTAACGATCCTTAGAACCCCTTACATGGGTCTCTGATGTTCTATCTCCCACGTAGATTCTACAATGACATTCCTCCTAATCTTTTCAACTCCACAGTCAAGATTCGATATCGATCCTAAGACTCTAACCAACAGACCCGACCCATGCTGGCCTGGTGTTTCAACCAAAACCTCTGATACTAAACCGTAACATACCCATCCTCCCATAGGTTGGGTCATGCTACCTTCAAGCCTTCCCTTGGACTTCTTTCACTTAAAGATAACTTTAAAAAATTTAAGGATGCATAAAAGAAAAGACTTTAACGACATGCACAACAAAATCTAGCAAGCATGTATAGTCTAAAGATTCAATTAAACGATAATTAAATATACACAATGAAAATACATTCACATACATGTAGATGATACCATAACAGAGAGAACTTATCTTTATGAAAGATGACACCAAATGGCTACATACCAAGGACGTTCCACCCAACCGTAGACACTATTGTTCCAAATCTCAACAACAGTGTCACCCCCGATNTACATTCACATACATGTAGATGATACCATAACAGAGAGAACTTATCTTTATGAAAGATGACACCAAATGGCTACATACCAAGGACGTTCCACCCAACCGTAGACACTATTGTTCCAAATCTCAACAACAGTGTCACCCCCGATTTAGGGCTATGAATCCACAAGGATGGTTCCAGAGTGTTACTTGGCTTCCCAAACCAGTCAGCACCCAATATCTCATAGGTTTCCCAGCTGTCACAGCAACCAAGTACCCAACTTTCTTCTACCCAGCTTGCACCATCCGAGAGAACAGACTTCCACCCTTCTTTGCCATGAAGTCCCTCAGGAAGTCCTTCTCCTTAATTCGGGCTCCAACGCAACTGGTCCAAAATCTCAATGTTGGAACTCTCAGGACTCACAAATGTGAAAAACGATGGACACATGCCAACACATCTAAAACATGCGGCCTTAGGTCATGGCTGGATCACACCAGCGACCACTACAACCAACTATCCCATGGCTAATCTTCAGCAGTTTGACTCCCTTTCCCCAAGCCAAGATGTGAATGATGGATGGATCAATGAATGGGTAAGTGGGTTCATGGAGGTGCATCTATGAAAGTGCATGAAGGATAGAATGGTGTGAATACAGAAGTGAAGGAGAAAACGATCCAATGAACAACCCCCCCATCAGACCAGAGGCAGGTTTAAGTAATTTCAGGGAGAATCAAGAACCTTCTGGCCTTCCCCAAGAAGCTCACATAATCGATCCCATCCCTTAGACAAAAGGGTAATTAGAATAGGAATAAACACTTAGCCCCTCAATCCCCCTCTCTTGTGGAATCATAGCCCCCTATAACTCTAGTCCTTGTTCATCTAGCAACAAGTCATGTATTTATTATTAATAACAATAAAAACATTACATGTCTTGGGCACACTCGCCTTTTAATAATTGTTTTGGGAACTCTGACCTCTCAGCATTGTAACAATACATTATTTAAAATGGGGGTTCAAAACACGGGGTGTTACATGCTCCTTTGATGATTTGGCTTAACACCTAGTTTATGTTTCCACGCATTGATCTTGTTTTGGACCCCATATAAGCACGTGATTGTGGAAGCTTCCAAGGGAGGTTTAGGTCCACACCACTTTGGCCCCCACAATCCACCACCAACTGCCATGTACCTTCTTAGATATACCGTGGTTTCGATTGCAGGACCACTCTAGAATTTTATCGTTCGAGCATGTTACGTCCCTGCAATGAAGTGTGGTTGTCAATCTGATGCAAATCCACGATCTGGGAACACCCTGCTTTTGTTACCACACACTGCTCTCAGATGGGCCCTACATCAGCATGTGAAACCAGAAGATCTACGGTCCTCATTGATTTGAGATCAATGGTCCACAATTAATTTGATACTTTGGGTGATATTCCTTTCTTACCTACTGCAAATATCAATGGTTCTTGTTGATTTGAGATCAACATTCCACAACTACTTT
The DNA here is from genome assembly GCA_010110895.2 of Picea sitchensis. Classification (NCBI taxonomy): domain Eukaryota; kingdom Viridiplantae; phylum Streptophyta; class Pinopsida; order Pinales; family Pinaceae; genus Picea; species Picea sitchensis. The sequence goes on from SNQJ01S0030907.1 coordinate 98,441, forward strand.
AGGAGTTCAGGCTTCGGGCCTTTTCAATGCATAGTTCTTACAATTCTCCAGAGTGTCGTATCTCTTAAGTGAGAGATCTGCCTCCACGTGTCTTCTTGTTTTGGATGGCCAAGATTCACTTCGGGAGTTCGAGCTTCGAGATTTCTCTTCTACTTGCTCGTGCGATCCTCCAAAGTGTCATATCTCTGAAGTGAGAGATTTGCCTCCATGTGGCCTCTTGATTTGGACGGCTGAGATTTTCTTCGAGAGTTCAGGATTTGAGAGTTTTCTTCTACTTGCTCGCGCGATCCTCCTAAGTGTCATATTTATGAAGAGTTGGATCTGTCTCCACATGGCCTCTTGTTTTGGATGGTCGAGATTCACTTTAGGAGTTCGGGCTTCAGGATTTTTCTTCTTCTTTCTCACGCAATCCTCCGAAGTGTCGTATTTCCTGATGGGTGTTATATATGTACTAAAAACACACTAAAAACCCTCAATTAAATTGTCAACTTGGGTTAAGTAAACTTAGAGTTGTAGAAAAATATATGTTAAGGTAGAAGGGCTAGTAGTAGTATAGTCTAACTAAGGAAGTGACTATCTAAAGGCTAATCTATTCAAGAAAATCTATCTAATGAACAAACCCTACTAAGCAAATTGAAACTATGTAACCTAAGTACTTTTGGACCAAGGATCGATGGACAATTCTAGGAAAAGAGGTGAAAACCCTACTTTAAGCAAACTAGTTCAATCATGGCAAAAAGCAAAAGAAACTATTTAAGCATAAAAATAAGAAAATAGCAAAATAAAACTACTTTAACTAGCCTACCTAAATTCAATGAGCAACTATCCTGTGAAAGCAAGTAAATAAACAACTATACTATCAAAGCAAGAATAGACAAGTTAGCAAGTAACCTACTAAAGCAAGTAAAAAACTAACTGTCCTAGGATAGCTTCTAGAACAAGTAAACTAATTAAGACTACTCGTTAAACAACTAACTAAGCTAAGAGGAAAGTGGACTCTATTCTTAATTCAAACTTCAAAACCATTTCTAATTCATAAAAGGAAATCTATTTAATTGAAAGAAGGAAGAACTAACAACTAACCTTTAATTTATGATAAGGAAACTTCTCTTTAATCTACCAAAGAAAAAGACTATCTATCCTACAACAAAAATACAACTTTCTTCTGATCTATGAAAGCAAGAAACTATCTTTGAACCGATAAAAACTCAAATATAGTGTTGGTGGTTGTGTGAATGTCTCCAGTGTCTTATAATATCTCGATGGCACTTGACAACAAAATATAATTCAAGAGGTATAAGCTCAATACTGATTTCAATAGCAAAGTGAAAGGTGTGGATTAAACAATCCAATGAGAATGTAGCCTTTACGGAAACAATCATCAATTACGATGCATATTCATGGAATTATTACTCATGTATTAACCATAAAAAATATAACGAGATTTTAATTGTACTTCTATTCTATGTAAGGAAAATTCATAATTAAATTCAAGCATTAACTAAAAACTAGAATTGCATTCTAATTCTAGGAAAGAAAGTGCATAAAGTGAAACTATGCTATATCTATTTTAACAATTCAAAGTCCAAGAAGGAAAATGCTTAAAAACAGAAATTAAAACATGACATATAAAAAGTAAACTAATGACTACATTAACCAACAACTAGTTAAACACGATCTATATAACAATGGAATAAACAATCTATAATTAAAAACTAAAACTAACCCTATCCATCCATTGAAGCCTTGTTTAAAAGAAGCATGAAATAAAACTCCGTTCTACTCTGTTTTAACTTCTATTTTAAATTTGATTTCAAAAGCATAAATAAAAAAAAATCTAATATCTAATTTCACACGGGGTTAGTGTATGAATTTGAAAATTCATTCCTAACTACAAAATCAATGCATATTAACACAATCCTTTATACTAACCTGCAAAAGAACTAAACAGTTAAGCTACAACAACAAATTATATAACAAAGGAAAAAATAACAATGCATGTACAGGAAATAAGATAAGGACATCTAAGTTATGAAATGAATAAATAACTTAAAGAAAAGTTGCCAAACTATTGGTGGGCCCCCCAAAAAGTTTTGGTCACTTCTCAAAGGCACACCATGAACTCAACAAATCGATTTCACCATTAAAACTCAAAAACACAGTTTCATATAATTTTGGCAATTGAAAATAACAAAAATAGAGGAAAATCATATTTGTCTCTAATCCTCTACTTATTTTATTGATTCACTTCTATATTATCACCACAGTGGTATTTACAAGTTTTACAGACCAAGTGGTCGACCATTGTAGGGTCGAACCACTTCTAAAAACAAAAAATTACATTAATGGTGCCCTAACTGTAGAAATAGAGCGAGCCAATAATCACCCTACTCAACAACCCAAACTGAGTTGTCAAGAGTTCAGTAGCTGGAGGGGGAAAGCACGAGCAAAACCCATGTTCCTGATTCACCCACCACTGGCCGCCAATACCATAACCGCCAAGTCGCCCATTGTTTTTTTTTAGGATGAGGTGTTGGACGGAGTGTCGGACTGGGTACCAGATTGAGTACTGGATGGAGTGCCAGACTGAGTGTCGAAAGCACAAACATGATGCGATTTTTCCGTATAACACCAAAAAATGTGAATTAGATCCTTGGAAACATAAAAACGTAATAAATTATACTCAAGATCAATATAAAACATGAATTATACATACCTGGTGTGGATTATACCATTTTGGCACAAAATTCTTCAAAACGCTTCTCCAAAACATGAAAAACACATGTACATTCGGCAAAAGTATCTAATAACTGTCATAAAACTGATCAGATCTCGGGCCCAACATTACCCCCACACTTATGATTTTGCAGGTCCCACTGCAAACAAAAATAAATTACCCCTTGTGACTAGGCTTGTTGAGGAGGATCAACTTTGGAAGCTTCTCCTTCTTGCTGTGAAGACTTTGCCTTATGCATCTTGTGTTTCTTTAGTTGTGCTCTGAGGCTGCGGTTGGATTTGGTCAACTTGTCAACCAACTATTGAAGGGAGTTAACCTTTGCTTGGAGGACTGCATTATCATGATGAAGGTGTGTGTCTATTGTCTTCCTTTCTTCCAACTATTGGAGGAGATGAGAATTCTCTTTTTGTAGCTTCTCAATGGTTGGGGCAGAATCAATGATCTTGGAGGAAGGCTTAGATCCTTTGAGGGATGTGGAAAATCGATCATTATTAGGATCTAGGGTTKTCATGGGTGAAGTAGGAGTGATGGGGGATTGGTAAGGAGAGGTAGGTTCTGATTTTGTCTTTCTTAGTGGCTCTAATCCATCTCCATAAAATTCCCTAAGTCTCTTTTGAGGGCTCTCAAGATCGGAGGACACTTGGATAGGATCCGAAGCAGGCAKAGGTTTTGCATAAGGTTTTGTTCTTGTCTCTGGGTACTCTTTCGAAAGGGTCCTTTACCAAATCGATTGGCTCCCCTCCTATTTGTGGAAAGGATGGGAAAGTATTTTTGAATTACTTCTTGGAGATTTTTAGGTGTGGTATCAATAGAGATTGAAGATATTGGGGGGTTAGCAATATGCTTCTTTTGATCTTTACTCTTGGCCTTTTTACCCAATGAGGAAGTAGGGATATCAACAAGATTTTTTATTGTTCCATCAAAGAGAGGGTTTGTGCAAGGGGGTTTGGAGTTCTTGGAGAGTGGGGCTTGGATGGAGAGATAGTTCTTAGGCTAAATTTCTTTTTCCCGGTCTTAATTGTCAAGTGAGAGTTTGCAAATTGATAGATAAATGCATCCCAATTTTGCCCTTGTTTCTCTAATTCAGATAAAACAAGGAGTTTGATCAAGCCATAGTGAAAGAGGCTGTTGTGGGGGTTAGTTACATTCTTACTCACTTGAGAGGACATCTTCTCCAAGATTTTTAGAAAATATAAGGGAAGTTCAAAGGTTTGTTGAACTGGAAATGAGCTAGCAATCTGAAATGACAAGCTTTGAAAGTGGAATATACACCTTCACATGTAATCAAACTTATGATGACAATGAGAGGGTTGATCAATTCCTCCTTTATCCATTCCCTAGAATATCCTTTTTCTCCTTAAATGTTCTAGAATTCGGGCTTAAAAACCCTGTTATAACTTGAGCGCGACAGCTGGTGGTTTTTAAACCATCTATCTCCCATTCTTGGAAGCTTCATGGATGCATCAATGGACTCTTCTTAGACTTCAAAGGAAAGAGAACCTATGCGCACTGTCTTCCCATTGAAACTGAAGGAAAATTGCATGGAGAGGCCATCATCATGGCCCTACAAGTTAGACAAAAATGACCCCCATCCTACATGCAAAAACACCTCTCTGCATTGTGCAAACTCGGGAATGGAAAAAATATCTACATAGGAAGAGGGTTCATACCTCTTGGGCATTGTGTCAGAGGTGAAATTCACCAGGCAAGGGTGTGATCGGGCCAAGAGATGGCACAAATTGGGCATGAGCCGAGCGTAATTCAAATAGGGGAAGAAATGACAGAGGTTGGGCAGGATTTCTTAACGCAGGGCAACACAAATGGCAAGGGAGAATTGAGATAAAGGTTACCCAGCCTGAATTTGAATGTGCCTATGGTGGAGTGTGGACAATTTTGAATTCGAAGGCTCTTTTTTGGGGGAAAATGTAATGATGCGCAGTTATATCAATGTCCAAGTCTTTTGACTTGGACATTTGATCATGAACATATTAAAGCATATTCAATCAATTTCCTGCAACCAATTCAATTGAATGTCATTGATTCTTGGTTACCTAGAATTTCGGACAGTTACTGGTGTGTAATTCATATGGTACTTTGTTTGGCACCTCATACGACATTTCATACGGAACCTCATACGACACTTCATATGACACCTCTGTGTTAAATACATTTTCACCTCTTGTAATGGATAGCCTGCAAATTTGAAATGTTTTTGACAATCACAGTGGTTAATGAGCAGAGGCAGAATGCTCCATTGTTGTTGATTTTTSCACCATGCTCACTCAATCCTCTTGAATATGACATATAATGTAAAACCTACAATGATCARGTTATAGMAAGCATAAAACATGTACTTTTCAATCCTACAATGTATAGCTTGTAATGAAAGGTAAGTTGATAAAGAGTGGTTTGTTAAGTATATGTTCAGTAATTTATAGCACACGTGAGTTTAACACTTCAAAAATAAAATGACTATTAATGTAATAACCTATATCATGGAAATAATACAAAAAGTCTTGCAAATATTTATTTCTCCAGGCAATGGCCATTTGTCAGCTCATGAACTCCTCCCCCACACCTAAGTATTGTGACACCTCACAATCAAAAGTATAGGAAACCAGTGAGTTCCCCCAATAGCCGAAGATTTATAGTATGTCAAGTGTAAAGATAAATTTCACATATTGGTCTGACGAGACGATTAGAAGATGGCCCCACCTATAGGATAAGAGATCCTATATATAGATAAGAAGAGGTAGGCAAGAGAGGTTCAAGATAGTCTTAGAGTTATTTCCCAATGGAAAGTCTATGGAGTTCATTAACCTTAGCTTAACCACACATACTTCATGTCTGCTTTGTCTACAATTAATGTTGTACATCAGGCCAAGTTTAAATTTATTATTTATTTTTTGTCAGATTACCATCCTTGCTAGGTAGAATGCCCCACTACCAGCAAGCCTGTTCAGTACTCTGACGGGTTTGCCTAGTCATACCACAGTCCGGTACTCGCTGCCAATAGCACTGTTCAATATCTCAACGGGTTAGCCTCTTACACCCTCAAAGACTAGCCCTCCATCTTTTAATATTTTAGTATAATATTTCTTTATGCAAGAAGATGGGGGGGGCAGCTTTGAAAACAAATTTTTCTTTCTTTTTTTCAATTGGGATGGTATTTATGTTAGAGGATGACTTTCTATTATATTACTTAGAGATTGTCCTGATGTAAGGGGTACTTAATAGGATGTGGCCTATAAAAAGATATGATATAATCAAGCTATTTAGTGTGTAGTGGATGGTACCATTAAGAAAGAACAGAAAGGTATCTCCAAGCTCAACTCACTTTCTTCTTTTGTATTTATTGTGATATTTCCATGACTAACCGCTAATTAGACCTCCTTGTTACTCTTTGATAAAGACACTTGAATCACTTACTCAGGTTTCTTGAAAAAACCATACGAGAGACCTGTAGGATTGATATTTATGGTATCACTTCCTTATACAGTGGTGAAGAGTTTCGAGAGAAACTTCTTTAGAATGCCTTAAAAAATGATATTTTTTGCAAAAATATGGCTAATTACAGTAAGTCAATATTCATTTGATGCTTTAGTAGACACAAAATTCAAGTGTAACAATGTTTTGAAGAAATATCCTTGAAACTGTGTACTCCTGGTGAAATAAATACTTACATAAATCTATAGAATTGCCTTATTAACAAAATTCAAAAACTATTTACATATATACAATAGGAAATTCAAAAAACTTTTCAAGAACAAGGGGGAACTTCCCCATCTACTAAGGCCAATACTTTGTTAGTTGACATGACCTGTACAAAATCCTCTTTGGAAATGGGCTTATGATAAAATTTGAGTCGGTGTCCATTTACTAAAAAGGAGACTTGTCCATCATCAATTGTTTTAATTTTTACAGCTCCATTTTCATATACAATGTCTACCTCATAAAGTCCCAACCACTGGGTGGTGAGATTTCCTTTGAAGGTTTTGAATCGGGAATCAAACAACAGACCCCATTCACCAGGTTGAAAGTGCTTCTTCTTAATAAAATTTTCATGCCACTTTCTCCTTTGGTTTTGGACTAATATCGTCTGTTGGATGGCATCTTTCCTAATTTCATACACCTCATTCAATTGTAGGGATCATTGCTTCTGAGAATCATCTAAGTTCAATCCTAATTATGCGGCAATACAGAAGGTCCATACTTGGAATTCTATTGGTAGAAGTACTTGTTCCCCGTACACTAGCTAATAAGGGGTATGCCCAGTGGTATTTCTCCAGGTGGTCCAGTATGCCCATAAAGCCTCTGGGAGCCTATCAACCCAATCTTGGTGATGTAATTGAATATTCTTGGTCAATATGGCTATGAAACATACTGGATATGACACTTCCCTTGATAACAGAGTTCACCTGATGTGGGCTACATATCTGGGTCATGCTCTAAAGCTTGACCACTTTATTCTCCTTTTTGTAATGATGTTTCTCCTTTACAAATTGTAAGGAAAAAATGACTTTTCGGTGACGGCAACAAGAGATCGGAATGTGATCAAGAATGTATAAAAGCTTCACAAGTTCTCATGCTCATGAGGAATCCATGATGATGACATGGACATCATTCCCACATACTCAATACATAAAAAGAGAAAGAATAAAATATGACCCCCATCACCATGGAGCCATCAAGTGCCTTAGATTTGTTGCTCAGATCCGAGCATAAATATGAAGTCCATATAAAGATCCTAAAACCACGAGATTTAGAACTGCTTCATTGGCCACTTATCGTGCAAATGCCACAATTTCTCTGTCACATGTAACTGATTGGTTTTATGTGGAAGAAGAGAATAAAAGAAGAGATAAAAGGAATAAGTCTATCTTGTTGCCTAGTTGCAGCCTCTCCATGCTCCTTCAGAAGTGTAACATGCATGCTATGCTGCAACATTTAATGACAAAACAACATAATGGAAATCATGCTTACATTGGATTCTCTAGAACTTAGATTGTTGATCTGAAGCCCTGCTGCAAACAAATACCTTGACATTGGATTTGCATCGCCAAATTACCTAAAAACGACTATCAAATCATCTCCATCAGACACAAGCACCCTCAAGCCTCCTCTGAACCTCTATCTCGATTTGCATGCAAATCTGTGCAATTAATGCATGGAAACTCTCCATAGAAATTTGTGTCATTGTACGGCCTCGTACGGACTGGGTGTGCTCTCCTCTTCACCCATCTCTAGACAGATTACACATTTTAAGTAATATATGTGGGTGGATGTACCAAGAGGTACATGTGGCACATTGGTTGTGGGAGGAATTGTTAAGGCTTGGGCATCGACAGAGGTTTCGGGGTCGAATCCTAGTGGACTCCATTTTCATGTGTTTGTTGTATATATATATATATATATATTACAATATATGATTCCCACTAACTTTAGCGGAGTCTAGAAGTCCTTCCAACTGCTACTAAAAATTGTCGTGGTCCGTCAGATTTGGTGGACTCACCATTTTTTTAATTTCGAAATTCATTCATGGGTTGATATTGGGATTTTCGGGGGTGCCACATGTCACCCACTAATTGGGCCACATGGTGCCCACTGATTATTCCACTTGTCTTTTGACATCAATCACCCCGTCAATCTGTACATGACACGTGGTGCTTCCTGGGTGGTGCCATGTGGCATCACCAAGGGGTGCCACATGGCAATTTTCTACTAGTCCACATGGACCCCTGAAAGGCCCATTTGTGGGTGACACATGTCAGCCTTTGGTACCTCCATGTGGCATGATGACATCACCATGCCATTTCAGCTGTTGATGTCGACATTTCAGATGATGATGTGGCCCCCTATTGACTGGCCCTATTTGACAACAACTTTGATCACGAATATCTTTCTAAGTTCAATCCTAATTATGCGGCAATACATAAGGTCCTTACTTGGAATTCTATTGGTAGAAGTACTTGTTTCCCATACACTAAATAATAAGGGGTATGCCCAGTGGTATTTCTCCAGGTGGTCTGGTATGCCCATAAAGCCTCTGGGAGCCTATCAACCCAATATTGGTGATGTAATTGAATAGTCTTGTTCAATAAGGCTATGAAACATACTGGATATGACACTTCCCTTGATAACAGAGTTCACCCGATGTGGGCTACATCTCTGGGTCATGCTCTAAAGCTTGACCATTTTATTCTCCTTTACAAATTGTAAGGAAAAAATGCCTTTTCGGTGACGACAACAAGAGATCGGAATGTGATCAAGAATGTATAAAAGCTTCACAAGTTCTCATGCTCATGAGGAATCCATGATGATGACATGGACATCATTCCGACATACTCAATACATAAAAAGAGAAAGAATAAAATATGACCCCCATCACCATGGAGCCATCAAGTGCCTTAGATTTGCTGCTCAGATCCAAGCATAAATATGCAGTCCATATAAAGATCCTGAAACCATGAGATTTAGAACTGCTTCACTGGCCACTTATCGTGCAAGTGCCACAATTTCTCTGTCACATGTAACTGATTGGTTTTATGTGGAAGAAGAGAATAAAAGAAGAGATAAAAGGAATAAGTTGATCTTGTTGCCTTGTTGCAACCTCTCCATGCTCCTTCATAAGTGTAACATGCATGCTATGCTGCAACATTTAATGACAAAACAACATAATGGAAATCATGCTTACATTGGATTCTCTAGAACGTGGATTGCTGATCTGAAGCCCTGCTGCAAAAAAATACCTCGACATTGGATTTGCATCGCCAAATCACCTAAAAATGACTATCAAATCATCTCCATCGGACACAGGAACCCTCAAGCCTCCTCTGAACCTCTATCTTGATTTGCATGCAACTATATGCAATTAATGCATCGAAACCCTCCATAGAAATTTGTGTCACTGTATGGCCTCGTACGGACTGGGTGTGCTCTCCTCTTCACCCGGCTCTGGACAAATTACACATTTTATGTAATATATGTGGGTGGATGTACCAAGAGGTACATCTGGCGCATTGGTTGTGGGAGGAATTGTTAAGGCTTGGGCATCGACAGAGGTTTCGGGGTCGAATCCTAGTGGACATCATTTTCATGTGTTTGTTGTATATATATATTACAATATATGATTCCCACTAACTTTAGTGGAGTCTATAAGTCCTTCCAACTACTACTAAAAATTTTCAAGGTCCGTCAGATTTGGTGGACTCGCCATTTTTTTAATTTTGAAATTCGTTCATGGGTTGATATTGGGAGTTTCGGGGGTGCCACATGTCACCCGCTGATTGGGCCACATGGTGCCCACTGATTATTCCACCTGTCTTTGGACATCAATCACCCCATCAATCTGTACATGACACGTGGTGCTTCCTGGGTGGTGCCATGTGGCATCACCGAGGGGTGCCACATGGAAATGTTCTACTAGTCCACATGGACCCCTGAAAGGCCCATTTGTGGGTGACACATGTCAGCCTTTGGTGCCTCCATGTGGCATGATGACATCACCATGCCATGTTAGCTGCTGACGTCAACATTACAGATGATGATGTGGCCCCCTATTGATTGGCCCTGTTTGACAACTTTGACCATGAATATCTTTCAAACCGTAACTTCATTTGACAATTTGTTTGCATCGTTAGAAATCTTGCAACACGCTCTTCACGATCATGTCATTTTCATTGAATTTTGGGAACTTCAAATTTTTTCCTTTCTCTACCTGCTAAGGCCATTGTAAGCCTCCTAGGACACTTCTAAAACTTCACTGATGTTCCCTAGATCCATCTGGATCATGCCTCCCAATTGAAAGGACTTTTGGTCCCCAAAATTCTTTACATTATAAGTTTCATTTCCATTGGACTTACAATATAAACCCATTCCCAAACTACCTCACAAGGCTTAACAATATCAACATGTGCCATAAAAGAAGTGATATCAACAATTATCACTTTTACACAATACCCTTCTATGGGGTCTGAATCGAAACATGTGATTCAAAAATATGACCACTCTCGACTAACTCAATGATTTTCGCCATTCGTTCATCCATTATGCTAAAAATGTCCTCTTTATCGAGTTGTCCTTTCTCTAGTAGTTGGTTTCCTCCTGATGGTGGATTTCCCTACAGCACTGCCTGAATGGTTGTCTCCCTCGGATGTGTTTGTCTGGTCTTCTTATTCCTCTTTGGACATAGATCTGGATGTAGGGCCCAACAAGTGGCCTCATTATGTCCATCTCTTCTAGAATGGTTGCAATAGCCTTTCTTCTTCATAGGTTCATTTCCCCTGCTCTTTTCCATGTGTGGAAAGGAATATGCCATCCTCATCCTTCTCTTGGTTTCCATAACATTCATGCACAAGGATTTTCTCTTCCAACACTAGGACACTGCATGGTTATTCAATCCACAAAAATTTCATGCTCTTTGATGCCACAAGCTCTATTTTATATGATTAACATGCTTATAATCAAATGACAATTTAGAGTTTTGATCTTTCTTATACCTCGGTGAGTTTCCTCTGGAGTCAGACTGGCAAGAATATTTGGTCTCAACTATTCCATTGTAACTCTCATCTCTCCTTGGATATGTCTCAAATTCTCAATCATGAGAAGTTGTGCTCTCGGCCTGCACATAATCAATTTCATCTCCTGATGAACTGTTGAMTTTTGGAGTCCTAATGACTGTCCYGAGGTCTTCTTCCCGAATGTTTTTGGAGATTTCTCCAACATCMTTTGCAACATAGCCTATYTTGACATATCGAGACCAAACCACTGCCTTGATGGGATCCACAATACCTTGGCCATTGGTTCCAAGGCCTCCTCTTTCATATCCCATTTTTCTCATCAACCTTAAGCCCATGCAAGAAACATGTTTTTCAAGGATTTCAAAAGAATCATCAGTATTAATCAAGAAAGGAACTACACATGGTTTGTTTACCTCCACCTCAGACTGGGAATCTTGGTCTGCTTCTTGAGATGTGTCCAGTTGCTCATGGTGAGAAGGATCAATGGAAGATGCTTCTAGGAATCCTGCTTGGTTCCTGGATGCCTGTATGTCATCTTCATTTTCTTGAAAAATTGTGCATGCATTTGCACTGTCATGCTCACTGCCATAACTGTTGAAGTTTCCATGGTCACACAGTGGTCTTATCACTGTATCATTTGTAGAGCCTTCCCCTATCTGCATCTTCATGGATTTCAATTTCTCTTGCAACCTTTAGTTCTCTTCTTCTGCAACATGCAACAATGTCTTCAATCAATCATTCTCTGCTTGAAGCATTTGGTTGAGCTCTTGAAGCTCATCAAACCATGACTGTTTTGGGGATCTTTCAATCCTTAGCTTCAACACCTACAAGCGGTGTCAAGCCTGTTATGATACCACATGATCTGAACTTGGGGGGTGATTAGTTTCCAATAATTGGTTAATTTTGTCACTCCTTCAAAATGGTTAGTTATAGATCGTTTTACTTGAGAGATTTGAAATTAAAGGTAAAGTTGAAGTCTTATAGGATTGAATCCAATGTGAATAAAACCTCGTTAGTTTTCCTTATGTGTTATATGTCATGCTTGCATTTAATATCCTATATGGAGAAATTCATAAAAAGGAACATAAGAACATAATACACATAATGGATATGACACTTCCCTTGATAACAGAGTTCACCCGATGTGGGCTACGTCTCTGGTTCATGCTCCAAAGCTTGACCAAATTATTCTCCTCGTTGTAATGATGTCTCTCATTTACAAATTATAAGGAAAAAATCCATTTTCGGTGATAGAAACAAGAGATAGGAATGTGATCAGGAATGTATACAAGCTTCACAAGTTCTCATGCTCATGAGGCATCCATGATGCTGACATGGACATCATTCCCACATACTCAATACATTAAAAGAGGAATAATAAAATATGACCCTCATCACCATGGATCCATCGAGTGCCTTAGATCTTCTGATCAGATACCAGCATAAATATGTAGCCCATACAAAGATCCTGAAACCACAAGATTTATAATTTCTTCATTGGCCACTTATCGTGCAAGTGCCACAATTTCTTTTTCACATGTAACTGATTGTTTTTATGTGGAAGAGAAGAAAAGAAGAGATAGAAGGAATAATATGATCTTGATTCCTTTTTGTACTCTCTCCATGCTCCTTCAGACCTGTAACACGCATGCTATGTTACAACATTTAATGACAAAACAACATAATGAAAATCGTGCTTACATTGGCTTCTCCAGAACTTAGCTTGTTGATATGAAGCCATGTTGCAAAAATATAGATCGCCATTGAATTCGCGTCGCCCGAATTACCTAAAATGACTATCAAATTGTTTCCATAGGACACAGGCACCCTCAGGCCTCCTCTAAACCTTTGTCTCGATTTGCATGCAACTCTGTGCAATTAATGCATTGAAACCCTACATAGAAATTTGTGTTGTTGTACGACCTCGTACGGATTGTGCGCACTCTCCTCTTCCTCCAGCTCTGGGTGGATTAAACCTTTTAATTAATATCCACGGTTGGATGTACCAAGAGCTACCCATGGCGCATTGGTTGTGGGTGGAATTGTTAAGGCTTGGGCATCGACGGAGGTTCCGGGGTCGAATCCCATTCGACTCCATTTTGGTGTGTTGGTTGTATATATATATATATTGCAATATATGATTTATGCTAAATTTACCGTAGTCTAAAATTCCTTCCAACTACTGCTAAAACTTGTTGTGGTCCGCCAGATTTGGTGGACCCACAATTTTTTTAATTTTGAAATTCGATCACGGGTTGATATTTGGCATTTCGGGGGTGCCACATGTCACCGGATGATTGGGCCATGTAGTGCCTGCTGATTGGTCCATATTTCTGCTGACGTCAATCGCCTTGTAAATCTATACATGACACGTGGTGCTTCATGGGTGGTGCCATGTGGCATCGCCTGGGGGTGCCACGTGGCACTTTTCTACTGGTCCACATGGACCTATGAAAAACCCATTGGCAGGTTACATGTGGTAGCCTCTAGTGCCGCCACATAGCATGCTGACATCAGTAGCCATAATGTTGACTTTACCCTGCCATGTCAGCTGTCGACGTCATGATGATGTCAGCAGTGCGGATGATGATGTGGCCCCCTCTTGACTGGCTCTGTTTGACCACAACTTTGACCACATATATATTTCAAATCGTAACATCGTTTGATGAGTTTTTTGCATCGTTAGAAATCTTGCGACGCGCTCTTCACGATCATGTTGTTTTCATCGATTTTTGGGAAATTTGAATTTTTCCCTTTCTATGCCCATTGAGGCCATTCTGAGCCTCTCGGGACACTTCTGAAACTTTCGTGATGTTCCAGCCTAGTGGGTAGTTCTTCTTTCTCTTATAGTGACACTGTCAAATATGAGAATCATGTTTTCTCTCCCCCCTCTACTTATTTCTCAGTTCAAAAATCCCTACCAATCACTCTTATCATGGGTCAGGATATTGAAGACGAGGAAGATTATTTCAAGGAAAATGATTTAATTTGCAAGTTCAATGGTCTTTGGCCTCGACTAGTTGATCTCAATGGATGGATTTACTCCCTATGGAAACCCTTGATTAAGGAATATTTGTTTATTCACCCCTTTCCTAAGGGTTTCTTCATCTCCAAGTTTGATCTTGTAGAATTTAGATATCTGATTCTCAACTCTTGACCTCTGGTTTTGGGGAAACTCGGGTTTGTGCATGATGCCCTGAAATCCTTGTTTCAATCCTTTGAATTTTTTTCTTTCCTCAACTCCTATTTGTGTTAGACTCTCAAATATACCCTTGCATTTTTGGATCTCTTCATATCTTAAAGCTATTGGATCTACCTTAGGGAAGTATCATTTTTCATGTAAAGAAACTGAAATTCATAGTGTAACTTCATATGACCGAATCTTTGTGGAAATGGAATTTAGTAGAGGGTTTCCAATTGAAATCATTCTGAACTGCAAAAACTACTCGTGGACAAAAAAATTGGACTATGAAAGAATCTCCCTGCAATGTAGGGCTTATTTTGAAATAGGGAACATATCAACACAATTCCCCAAGGAAAACATGAAATATAGAAAGAAACAACGTAAATCAACCTCGTGGGATGGATCCAATGAGGATTGAAAGCTAATTATAAAAACCGTTCGGTCACAATCCTCACTTTCCTCAATTCTAGATTCACATAGTCGAGATTATTCTACAACTCAAGATTAGAAATCCCATTCCAATGGTCCATCAACTCAGGGGTTCCCCCAGATGAACCAACTCTAATCCCTCACCCAATAACAAAGGAATTAGATTCTCCTAATTCAGGAAAACAAAGTACGAATATCCCCATCTCCCATACAGTGGCAAGTTGGGTAGATGAAGCTGATAAATCCAAGACCACAAAAAAGACAAATACTCAAGATCAAGATCAAGAAAATATTGAGGTGGATGGACTAGCAATGATACCTTAACTTGAAAAATAAGTTTGGACAATAGTTGGAAAGAATAAAAAGGCTCAATCAGTACTGCATCTAATGGTGACAAGAATTCAATCATGTAATTCAACATAATCAAGTATTATTATAGTGTGCAAAGTAGTTTTTTAGTTAAATTCCTATGTTAGAATATACACCTAGAAAAAGGTGAGAAATTTTGTATCTAAATTAGCATTCATAGCATATCAAACACTGGTCTCCTTTCCTTTCTTTCCAGAGAAATCTTTGCATCTTGGAATTATTTGTAATAACTTGGTGTTCCAACATTAGTTGCAACCCCCTTTTATAATAAACATATACACATTCCTGTTAAAAAAAAAAACCCTATCAACTAACAAAATCATCTCCAAAATTATAGACAACCCCTTAAACCCCTCCTCCCCCTCCTCATTTCCCCTAATCAAGGAGGCTTTCTAAAAATAATTACAAATGGTGGACAACATTCTCCTGGTCCAAGAGGAAATCCACTCAAGTCAAATCAGAGGGGGTCGAGGAATGGCCATAAAAATCGACATAGCTAATACCTTTGAAAGAGTCAGACATGGTTTTCTAATGGATGTTCTCACTAGATATTGTTTTAATGAATTTTTTCTCTATTAGGTATTAGTGTGTCTCCACTTCCCATGGATTTCCTCGTTAATTAATGGAAAACCAACCCCATATTTTAAATTCATTCAAGGCCTCTTCCAGGGTTATCCCATTTCCCCTATTCTGTATATTCTAATGGTAGAAGCATTAAGAAGAAGACTGGATAAAGAGAGACTGTAAAAAACTATCCCATGCATCAAAATCACACATGTGGTAAAGAGAATAAACAACTCCTAGTTTTCGAACGATATTACTCTCCTTGGGGGAGCTTCTCTAATCATAGCGAAAATATTTAAAAAATCCATGGATGATTACCTGGCTTCCTATGGAGGCCTTATAAATTTTGATAAAAGTCAAATCTATTCCTGAAACACTCTAACATGAATCCTAAGAAGAATAGCCAACATCCTTGACTTCCCTCTAGTTGAAAATTGGCAAACATTTAAATATTTTGGCATCCCCATTTGCCTAAAATATCTCCCAATCTCTTCTTGTAACCCCATATTATACAATATTAAAACCAAGTTTCATCAGTGGGGTTATTTTTTGTTGAACTCAGTAGGGAGAGTCACTCTCATAAAATTGTCCCTCTCAATGCTACCTATCTTTCAATTCTCCTCTCTTCTAGCTCAACTCAAAATTAAACATACCATTGTGCAAGAGCTCATATGCTTCTTATGGGAAGGAGGATGCTCCAATTAAAAAATATTTCACTTAATAAACTGGAACATTTTCATAGCACCAAAATATTATGGAGTTCTTGGAATTAAGGACCCATTTATAGTGAATCTAGCTCTGGGATACAAAGTTCTATGGAGATTGATTTTTGGAATAAATGATTGGTGGAAAAGAGTGATTTACCATAAATAATTTTCAAGTGTAAGACCCTCATGTATGGATATGGAGCCATATGTGTAGGGAGGTTCCCAAATCTATCACCTTCTGAAGGCCTCCCTTCCCCTCATGCAAAACCACCTCACTTGGATTCCGGGAAATGGAATTATTACTTCACTCGGATGGAATTATGAGGAATATTCCTCTTTCTTCATACCCTCTCCTTCCTCCCCTCACCTTTTGGCTCCAAACCCAAGGGAAATTGACCCTCCATGACATATCCATTTGGAATAATGCAACAAGAATATGGTTGGGATGGTCTTTGGGATCACCCCTTCTCATTTACAAGAACTCGCTCATTTTCTCTTTAGGTGTCTAAAAGGATGTGCTCCTAATTATCTTTCCTAAGAAGGATTCTCAACACTAGGGATCACAAGAATATATAGTCCAAAAAGGATACAAGTCCTTTCTTTCTCAATACACTCTTCCTCCTCCCTCGGCCTATTGGAAACATATATGGAGAAATGATAACCCCACTAAAGTCAACATCTAATTCTCGATTGTTGCACATGGGAAAATTCTGACAGGAGACAATATGGTAAAGCATGGCTTCTTTAACCCCCTCAGATGTATCCTCTACAAGAAATGGATGGAATCTATCCAGGTGAGTGCACGAAGTTGGTAGATGATAAAGTGGCAATGGGGTGAGAAGTAATATGAACTCGCATGAACACGTGCACATTTCTAGGAACACACATGCATTCCTGATGTGATAGGTTCGTCGAACCCCGAACCTCCACTCAATAAGCCACGTAGGCAGGTTCACAAGAACACATACACATTCTCAAGAATGCACATATTTTCTTGAGAAACATGTGTACAAAAATGTGTTTGCATTCCTAAAAAAATTGAAACAAAAAAAACACATGCACGTTGTTGGTTAAGTTGGACGACTTCTCTCTACTACCTATGTCGTAGACCCAAGGTTCATATCTTTAAGGGTACCAACAAAGCCTAAAACTATCGACCCTTCTGGTAAACTAGAAGGCAACACAATACATAGAGTGCACTGCGCAGTGTCACCCAAGATAGCTTTAAATGGGTGGTTGTAATACTCAGGTGTTTACAGCCTAGGATTGAGCATGATATAGGGGATCTGTATTCTAAGCCATTAATTATGATTTTTATTATGAACTACTGCTATCCTCTTTTATATTTTAACCTTCATGGTATCTTTTTGTTATACTCCCATAGCAATTAACCAAGCAATATAATAATTCATTCATTCATTGTACACAATAGTTAACTACTAAAAATATGACAAAGATATGCATGCATTCATCACATTACATAGGTATTACCGTGGTTCAGCCCCTCCTAGGCTACATCCACAAAGATTTGGCTCTTGGCTCTCTTATTATGGCGGTTCTACAATTCTTGTGCCTCGCTCTTACAACTCTCCTCAGATGGGTAAGATCTCTGTGAGGTGAACTAGATCACATGAGGCTCCTCAGCCTGCGATCTAATCCTTGAGATCTACCTTTTATCTTCTGCTTAGCTCACTTGCTTTACAAAAATAGTACATCTAGTAAAAAACATTACATAGAAACAATCTCAACTCTACAAAAGTAGTAAATCTCAACCTTAGCAAACCTCTCTGAACTCTTCTATGATACCTTTGTATCTATATTTATATCTCTCGGGCTGTTCAACTATTTACACAAAAACCTTACAAAAACCCTAACCCTATTGTCGTTAGGTCTTTCTTCTCTGCATGCATTCGTTGCTTCCTTCTTGCAGGCACGTGTGTTGTGCTTCTTGCTAGTTGTTTCTTTCCTCCTGTATGCTTTCTTTCCCACGATTTCTCTTCCAGTTGTCATTCTTATTTGTGCACACTTTCTTTCCCACTTCGGCCTGCTCCCAATAGGACCCCAACACTGACATGTGACTCATCCCGAGTCACCTAATATTTCTGAGCTGCCTCGATATCTTTCCCTCAGCTCTGCTACTTTTGTCAGTGCCTATGTGGTGTTCTCCTTAATGGTATCCATTACCTGAACTACCACTTTGTCGCTCAGTAGTCCTGTGCATTATGCATGTGTCTGTTCCATCTGCATTCTATCAGCTTCTACCTGTGCAAGTACTTCTGCTATTCGTTCCTGTAGTGGTTAAATTTGATCCCGACGTTCCTGTTTCTCTGTCTGCACAATGATAAGTTCTACCTACATCTTCTTCAACTCGTGCATCCCCTTGACGTGTTCTAGGATCGGTATAGTCTTTTGCCTCTGTTTGAGTTCTTGGATTGTTGCATTGATCCTTTCCTCTTCCTTGTCCTAGCATTGAACCTGTGGATCCTCCTCCAGTCTTGTCTAAAGTTGCACTACTTCGTCGAGCAAGTCAGTTGCCATGCTAACTTGCTTCTCCATCTCCTGTATTTGCGTTGTGGCTACCTGCCTCCTTTGCTCCTTTACCACCGGTGGATTTGTTGGTGTTGTATATTCTTGGATATCCTCTATCTCCTTCTGGTATCGAGCAATTTCCTATGCAATCTGGTCGATCTTTTCTGTTGTTGGGAGTTCATTTCCTTGCACAATGTTTGGAAGTTTCCCAAAAATTTCTCCCACTTAGCGTTCCAATTCGTTCATGTGTCCCATCTCCTTCTGTAAGGTATCTAGAGAGGTAGTCGGGGGGGGCTAGAGGGCCCATAGTGATAATAGTGGAGGTCATTCAATGTAAGGTGGACTAGGTCCATTAT
>SNQJ01S0030907.1:126963-145464 GCA_010110895.2 Picea sitchensis
GAGAGAGAGAGAGAGAATTTATTTGTGTTAATAGGAACATGCACATGCTTTAGGAATGTGTGCATGTTCCTAAAGAGTGCACGTTATTTGAATTTCAAATTTTTTTCAGGCCAGAGTGGCAACTCTTGCATATGTTTTTGTTGAGTTGGTTGCCTCAGATTTAGATTTGGGGTGACAAACCTAGTGGTTCGGTATAAAGATACACAAAAACCTCCATTTTATGAATTCCTCTCCATATCTTTGTTTTTGACGTTATTTTTCTATAGGATACACAATTTAGTTATTGAAAAATATATAGACACAAATATAATTGGTTGTGCATATTCCAAATATACAATTTTAAATTTTTTTTAATAATGTTTACTATTTTTAATCTATTTTTGTGTTGACATATATCAAAATCCTAGAATACATACCTCTCTTATTTCTTCTATAACTTTTTTTTGGCTTAACCATTTCTTGAATGTGTTATATGTGTCACTAGAGGAGACTAATATTTATGTTCTAAAACAAAATAAAGTATTTTGATCATGTTAAGACCCTCTTAGCCCGAACGAGAAAAAGACATTGTAATTTCAGGAATATGTTAACTTTGATAATTTTAAAAAATATAAAATTAATATTATAAATTAAAAAAAATATGCAACACAAGAAAAATGGGTTCTCTACAAGTATACAACTTTTTGGAATGAAATTCCTTCGTTAAGGTACTCAACACCTGCATGAACAAAAACATATACCTTATATTTTGTTGGAAAAAGCAGATACCACTGTTAGAAAAAATCAAATTTGACATAGTTATTCAAAATTTCTATGAATAAAAGTTGTATATTTGGAAAGATAATTCAATTTACTATGTTTCAACTGCTTACACCATAGTAAAATTCATTGTAAAAGTACCTTGAAGAATCCATCCAAGTTAACATATTGTTTTTTTTCTAGGTTTTCATTACCACTAACGCGTCATGAGAGATCATCATTAGCTTGCACTCACCCATCAAACACATTTTTTTGGAATGCTCCTTATCCTAGTTGGTCATGTGGCAGGGCACTCTACAATCTATATTCTATCTAGTTCAAAGGCCTTTATCATGGCGAAAAATATTTAGCAGATGGAATTTCTCTACAATGGCTCCTTCCAACAAAAATGGCTCTTTAAATTTTTTTTCATAGCACTACTCAAATATATATGTTGGAATATCTTATTGGCCAGAAATAAGGAAATATTTGCAAAAGAAAAACCAATCCCATCTTCGATAGAAAATAAATCAATTTTCCTTCTATCAAAACATTTCAAAAGTCAAGAAAAATTCAAGGTCCCTCCCCAAGAGTTAGACAACATCAAAGAGGAATGGTTAAAACAATTTTACTTCCCTCCCCCAACATTGATTCTATCTTCCCCATCCAAATCATATTCGTCACTTCAATTATCCCCTGAAGAATTCTTGGAAGAATTCTTGGAGTGGAAGAGGATTGAACATAAATGCATTCTAAATGCTTCGATGGAGCATCAAAAGGAAACCCCAAGATGGCATGTGTGGGAGGGGTGCTCTATGACCTATGAGGAAACAATAATTTTTTATATTATTTGAATTTAGGAACCTACACCAATAATCAAGTAGATTCCTATGCTCTCATTCAGGGATTGAAATTGGAAAGGGATAGAGCATCCCTGACCTCACAGTGACAAGAGACTCCAAACTAATAATTAATTATGCAATTTCTCTTTCCAATCCAAACAACATTTGCCTAAGAGGTATCATCATCAAGATGCACATGGAATTACAGTCCTTCGATTCAATCAAATTATTTCATGTGTTGACATCAAACAATAAGGAGGCTGATTATTTATCTAATAAATCATTGCAACTCCAGGTTTGAATTATATCAGTTAATTACATGCAATCCTTTGAAACCATCACATGACCAAGAAAATAAAGGTGATTAGTTCCACTCGAGAACCCACAAGGTTCCACTATATTAAGTATGGGGTCAATCTTTGTATTTTTGTAAGTCTAAAACAATTCTTTTATTATAAAAATAAAAGGGGAGCGGGGGGGGTGGAACCTACCCCCCCTCCCTCGGGATCCACTTTCCAGTCTTCCCCTCTACACATTACACATCACCTTAAAAAATTCATTTCATCTCCGTAAGCACACATCACCCACAAATCATTCCACTCCCAACACGTTTACATCATGCAATGGTATTACTTCACCTTAAATTCCCTTGGAGCCAACAATCCTTTCTACTCACTCAAAACATGATATTGCAAGAATGTGGCATAGGAGAAAGTACAATCATATTGGTCATAGAATTTCAAAATGATTTTCAAAGGTCGACAGTTAATGATGACCTAAGAATTCACAAATGGATGCTATCTAGGATAAAAGAGAATTTCCTTATGGATTATTATGTTCATAGGGGCTCTATAATATCCCAGTTCTTGGCCTTACAAGCTTAGTTGTTTCACTTGTTCATTCCCCTGTGCATGCATTCAAGTATCAACAAGAAAAAATGGTCACTCGTCTTTCTAGGAGAAGGATTCATCAATTGGAACAACTAGAAAGGGAAATGGATGACACCTAGAACTCGGTCCTCACTCTCCAAATTGGGTATAATGGAATCTCCACCCACCTGCTCACAACCCTAGAAGAATTAATGAGGCAAAAACAGGAAATCTCTCAACTGAAAGATGAATGTCATGTCATTCGAAAACAAATAGAATATCTGAAGGATCGATTGCAACATGTTTCATCTTCTCTAATAACATCCAAACAATCTGACATAGCCTCCTCCCTTGTCATGGCTCCATCCCCTCTAGAATTAAATGCAATGGCTCCAAAAGCAGAGAAATGGTGGTTCGATGGTCAGACTAGCTAATATTCTCAGTTTAAATGTATCATTTTTACTTACTTGTCTTAGGCGTTTTCTATAAATTGTATAAGGGAAATAATTTTGTTTTCTGGGAACATAGACTGGTAGATTTGTGGATCTTATCACATACATCAGTTACATTCTCAGAATTTGTTTCAAGTCTCTATGCATTTTTGGATCAAATTGTATTCCTTCAACATCTTTGTACAATGTTTTATATTATAATATAATTCCCCCTTTTTCTATTAAAATAAAAAAACCTATCTACTTCCCATTACCTTACTATCTATACAAAATACAAATTCTCCCTTACACATTGTATAAAAAAAAAGTTGTCCATTCTTGTACATTCTTTCCTTAAAAATACGGTTACACAAATAAACAGTTGCAAAAAATATGAATATTATTGTTCATGCTCGTACTATTAGAGGAAGAATTCTATTGATTCTATTTATTTTCCTTCAAAAAATCATAGAATCCAAAAGAACCAAAAAGGAATCATTAGTGCCTCCTTTGAGAGCTCGTCACACACACATGGAAAAAATTCATATTCCATAACAATATAAAGTTAAATTTTATATAAATATATTTCTACCACAAATCAAAAGTGAAAAACAACTATCATACATAAATCTACTACCCTTTCCCATTGCATATCCCAATCAAATCATAATTATTATGTTAAAATAAAAAATCTTGTGGGGTGATCTACATTGATGTGATAATTCTATACTTAATTCATTAATCTCAAATCCATTTACTGATATGCACCAAATAGTTAAGATAGTATGGTAAATAAAAGTTCACGCCATGTACACCAAATGTAACCATTGTAGCACAAATCTAAGATAGGGAAAATTTTAGAAGCTAAATTTCACCCATGGCCTAATTTTCCATGCTTTTTCACCAAAAAAGGATTCACCTATTTCCTTTATTTTATAAAATAATTTTTCCAAAATCTATAGTATATAAGTTTTTTTCTCTAAAAATTGCCAAAATTTTCTATAAAATATATAAAATCCTAATATATTTGTATTTTTTTTTAAAATGTCACCAAACATTTTATAATTGGCATTTTCAAAATTAGTAAGATTCGTCAAGGTTTCTACACTTTGATATAAGTAGGAATCCTTAAATTTTTTGTTTCTCTAAGATAGATAAGAGAGATAAGCTATACAATAATTACTTAAAGAATAGGGGAAACTCCTCCAAATACCTTAATGCATTCCTACATGCAAATCACATTTCCCTTCAATAATTACTACATGATCTCTATATATGCCTATTCACACATTATACATGTGGCCCCTTGATTAGGCCAACCACTATTGCATATACATTTATTGCATTACATATAAATTTAATGCCATATATGCCCCCCTTCGGGTCATATCATAGAAACATCCAAAAATCTTTATCCTCGGAGCCTTGAAATTAAGGGCGTTACATGTAATGAAATCAGGTAATAGGATTTATTTATATTCAAACTTTCTTCTTGCCACCAATTATGATCAATCCATACGAATTCAATTCTTTTTTTTCTTTATCATTAATAATTAGTTGTTTCATAATTTTGTTTCCTTTGATTCCATGTGTTGTTGTTGTGAATTCTCAAATTTGTTGTAGTTATTGTTCTCTAATAATATCCTATTGAATAATGGTTTTGTGATTTCTTATTCCATCAATATTGTTAATTATTCCATATTCTTCCTTCGTAATGTCAATGACTATCTTCTTGTCCTTGAAATATTTCTTGGTAATGAGGGTGTTGATATGGTTTCACATGTTATGGTTTTCCTTTATTCTACGAACCCATTTCATATGTATTCATTTTAGAGACAATGTCATCCTCTATCATTTTTTCTTGGTATTTGATTACTTTAGTCTTGGATATAATACCATAATATTTTTACATGTGCATCCTCTAGATGGAGTTCAAATTCTTCAAGTATCTTCTAATGACCTTCTTGAATATTTCCTTCTTTCTCCTTTTGAAGTTGTAATGTGACCTCATGTATGAAATTCTTACATCCTTATTCATTTCTAGATTACATTTCTGATTTTACCTCATAAGTCTTTAGGGCTTCCTCGACCTTCTTACAAATTTCCTCTTCAAGTTTTTTGATAGCATTCTCTTCAATTTTTGTGATAATATCTTCATCCCTATTCTTTGATTTAGACTCCTGTAAGTAACTTTTCACATTCTTAACATCATTAAGAAGTTCTTGATTATGTTTACACAACCTTTTGATTTCTTCATCTTTCTTTTTCAATTCTTCCCTTGACCTATCCTTTTCCAAGTTTCTTTTTCTACTCATTTCTTTATTTAAGTTCTTCACCTCCTGAATGAGTGATTCATTAAGGGATCACATCTTGGAAAATCCATTGCCTTTATTTATAAGATATTTTCTCATCCCTTCATTACCCTTTTGCAATTTGAAAACCTTTTCTTTTGATTCATTTTATTCAACTTAAATTTTATGCATCTCCTCCATTTTTGTATCCTTGATCCATTTATTTGAGAATAATATTTCAATTTATTTCCATGTGGAGTAGTGTATAGTATCTTCATCAAGGTTATTCCACCATTTAAAAACTTCACCTAAAAAATAAAAATCTACCCAAAAAAGACTCAAATCATTTTTCTTTATCATCATCAACCATTCCATGAGATTGATTTCATGTTAATATTCATTTCCACTAAAGTGAGGTATTTCCATTGATTCTTAATTGAGGTTTTATCCAAACTCTCAACTTACAACCTCAATATATTAACAATAATTATTTCAAATAACTATAATCATTTTCTCAACTACATTTTATCTTTTCAATAACTTTTGAATCACCTCAATTAAACATCTTAATCAAAAGTTATGATAATTTTAAATTAACATACCTTTAAAAATCTAATTTAAAAACTATATTACCATCAAACTTTCAACTAATTCTACTTCTGCTAAGGCAACTTCTTAATAAGTAATATATCTTTGATCTAAATATTATTTAGATAATATGTTTGGAATGATAAGCATTTTCTAAAGTATTTACCATCCGAATTTTCACTATAATACGGCAAGATCCAAACAAACCAACATTTGGATTTTGTCCTAAGTCCTTAAGGATAAATCTCATATAAAATAAATAACATTTCTCAAAGCAACATTTGGATTTTGTCCTAAGCCCTTAAGGATAAATCTCATATAAAATAACTAATATATGTCAAATCAACATTTGAATGTTGGATTTTGTCCTAAGCCCGTAAGAATAAATCTCATATAAAATAAATAATATATGTCAAACCAACATTTGGATTTTGTCCTCAGCTCTTAAGAATAAATCAAATAATATATCTCACTAGATTCTATATGAATTGGTGAAAACCATTATCACCCGCTTTAAAATTATTTTTTGTCTTCTTTAAGGTGAACATTGGTTTGTGCAACCCACATGCTTATGTCGGATCTTCGATATTAGTTGATAGAGCATGTTGTTATATCTTTTTATCATTACACAACTTTCCAAACATTATAATAGTAATGACACATTTGAAAAGATTAGACAAATAATATTTTTATTGAAATGGAATCAACACCTTTATTGTGATGGATTCACTGGAATTTGTGGTTCACTTAATAATGTGTAATCATTATTTTTTATTTATTTTAATTTTATATTTAATGTGTAATAATTAATTTAGATTAATTTTAATTTTATATTTTGAAATAGTTGTAATTTGTTTTTAATATATATATATATATATATAATATTATATTATATTATATTATATTGTAAATGTTTATTAACAAATACAAATTAAAAAAAAAAAATTCTTTATCATTTTGAAGAGAGATAGGAAAGATGTTTTCTATACATCCCTATAACTAGCATACAATCAAAGTAGGTGAAAGGAAACACTAAAATAATTGGGTAACATATTTTTTCCCGACCATCGTGAGAGAACAAATGATGAAACAAATATAATATGGAGAATTGAATGGTGTAATAAATTTTTCATATAGAAGAAACAAAATATGTTACATGTATATACTTTTTAATTCTAGATATCATCTAAAGTTATTTCTTATCAAGATATCAAATCACAATTTGTTATTAAAATAAAATAAAATAGAATGCAATTTTTTTTATCATCACTAAATACTAGCAATTGATGTCATTCAGAATCAAATTTACATTAATTGTTCATAATATAAACTATACATATCTTCTTAAAATTGGAAAGCCCTAGGCATTCACGTGTTAGCCTCTAATTACCTTAGTAAACACTATATTAGTGCATAAAAGGTATATGAATATAATACAAGAAACAATGGTATTTGTATAGGCCCAATTGTATCATCTAATGAAACATTGTATCTGTAGAATTATGTTCAAAACATAGAAGAAGCTACAAGTTTGTGACCTCCCCTATGACATTAGAGAATTGAAAGGGTGGAGTAGTGATGAAGGATAGAAATTTTAACTATGTAAGTGACAAATAATACATGCACGCCTCTTCTTTTTTTGGAGCGAGACATAGGTAGTATTTTTCATTTTTTCTTACCATTCGTAGGAGAATGTTGGTGCATTGTTGTGGTGAATGAAATGGTAATGAAAGTGTATCACTTGAATGTTGGAGCATGCAATATGAATCTTACTACTTTTCACATCAATAACATCAAAGTTAAGGACATGACAAAGTCCCTTGGAATTTATGAAGGTGCGTAGATCAATGTTTGAAAGTAATTTTACTTTCATTTTTCATTCATTTAGGTATGGATTCAAAGATTTAATAGGAGTAAAGTTTGGGGGTGTTTCATTTGTTTATAATGGTTGTTTTCTAGCATCACTTACATATTTTATCAATGTTGGGTCACCAATAATCTCCAATGAAAAAATATGCATTTTTATTTCATGAACTATCAAATCCTTGCGAAACAAATGTAAAAACAATGTAGAATTAGAACTTTAATTATTGATCACATATTGGGTAGTTTAAGATGTGGATGTACATGATTTGGAATGGGATGTGGAAGAGGAAAATGCAAGAGCAATTCAAAGCAAGTAGCTTGAACACATACTTGTTATCTTGGATAGATCTATAAAGGAAGTTGATCTGAAAATCCTTAAATGTTAATTTATTTCTTAAGTACACATAAACATCCATCTTGATTCGAAAATATATGATTGCTTTGAATATTTGCAAATAATATGAATTCAGTTACTTATCTAAACTCATGAAACTGATGAATAACTTGCAAGAAAACTGAGTGAAATAGAACAACAAGAATAAAGAACATTACACAAGTTTGTTAACAGAGTTCACCCATCTTGGGCTACGTCTCCGAGTTTGCTTCCAATTGAGAGACTTCTTTATTAATGCTCAAATTATTGTGTTTTTACAATGACTTTTTATCAGTTTCTCAAACTCAGAAACATAGATCACCATTGAATTCTTCTAGAAATTCTGAGAAAAATGAGTATTAACACGATCCTATATTTTCTTGAAGGAACCCTTTGGCACACTATACGATGAAAACTCAAAATCTTGATACCTCTTGGGCATGAAATTCGATGCACCTTGGCACAAATTTCCATATATCCCCTCCTCGGTCTAAACTTCAGTTTAAATAAGGTGTGGAGCCCTAAATTGTGGCCCGGATACCATGGGAAAACTTAAATAAATTAATACCGAAGTCCCTTAAAAATAGGTTCCCTTGGCGCAATGGTTAGAATGTTGGCATGTGTGGGAGGAGGTCGTTGTTTCAAACCCCATAGACCTCTCCCCATTTGGTGCTTCGCTAGAAATATATGTTAAGTTTGGCATATAGTTTGTTTGTTTGTGTGTTTCCCCATAAACTTTTGTTCTTCCATATTAATATATAACAACCATGGGATTGAGGGATATTCCCTCGATCCTATTTTTCCACCAACTAAAACTTTAACAAACTTAAATAAATTTGATGCCATGGTTAAGAACCATAGCGATGGTGTAATGGTGAGGTTGTTGGATTGATTCCCACGAGACATAGGTTTGATCCTCCGGGATCGCAACAACTTTTATTTGACCTTAAATATACCCAAAGAATGGGATATTTCCATGTGGTGGTCCCTCATTGGTCCACCTTTCCTTCACCTGTACAATCATTCCATGTGTCCAATGTCAATTGGCATAGTTATGCACCATGTCACTATATGATATGATGACTATGTTTCCACTGTACCGGCCACGTCAACACTATATGACATGTACATATGCCATGTGTCACCCTTCGAGTGGTTCCATGTGGCACTCCCATTTTTTCCAAATTTTCCTTGTTTCATCAAAAATGTGAAAAACCATAAATTTCTCATACAACGTCCATTTGAGGCGGTTATCACATCGTTGGAAAGATATCGTCGAACTCTATGCAATGAATTCATTTTCAAGATCATTTGATATGATAAAACTTTGAGAATTCTCAGATCCACCTAGATCATTCCTCCCCACTAGAAGCCTTTTGGACCACCAAAAGTCTTGATTACTCAACAACTAAGTGAGGGTAAATATCCCTCACCTTCTCGATCTCAATCAATCTTTCATTTCTTGGTTTTACCCCTTTAGTACCAACTTGAAGATATTCCACATCACCCCATTGTGAAGTTATGATTCTTATGTCAAGGATAACATCTTCCCATAGATTGACTAAGTACTCTAGAGAAAAATCATCAACTAACGGAATTTAAACACCTTCATCTTTATCCATAATCATAGGAGTCTCATAAAGTTTAAAGTTCTCAACATTCACCACTGAATATATTTTCATATAATATGGAAGATCTAAACGAAAGACATTAGTACCAATCTTCTCGAAGATCTCGAATGGACCATTCCATATTGGTTTGAGCTTCTTACCTTCACCCTTAATTTTTTTCTTATTGATATGTAACCATACTTGATCACTGAATTGAAATTGATGATCAACTCAATGCTTATCATGCCTCGCTTTGTACTTGGCTTGGCTCTTCTCCAATTGTTCTTGTACTTTTTGATGTACCTATTGGATCCTTTGAATGAGCCTCTTAGCTTTATTGATTTATTCTTGTCCATCCTCTTTTCTTTTCTCTCCAAAAGAAAACTCCATAGATGATTTAGGAAAGTATCCCAAACATAATTCAAAAGGAGTTCTCTGAGTAGAAGAATGCATGGCACTATTATAGGCATGTTGGACATAGTGAAACTATTCATCCCACAACTTTGGATGCTTACTGTAGTATCCTCATAGAAAATGTACCACTATAGTATTCACCACCTTTGTTTGTCCATATATATGTGGATGAAAATTTTTGTTTTTATTTTAGTGTCCATCAACTCCCATAAACTAAACGAAAACTTTCCCCTAAAAATTGTTCTCTTCTTTAAATTTCCCAAGTGAGAGTCTTGATCAGATATAATAGATGTAGGGAGCCCAAAATGAACCTAAAAATTTTCAAAAAAAACCTTTGTTGTTTTCTCATATGTGACTTGCCTCTTGTAGACAATTAATATACATATCTCATTGAACCTATTGTTATACACCATTTTTTCACACCTAGCCAAATGTTGCATCTCACTTTGTTAAGTGTCGCATATCACTTTGTTAAGTGTCACAATTGTGACATCTCACCCTTTAGGTGTAACAATTGCAATGGAATACTTTATTCATGGCCTAAATTTAATTATTTTCTAAGTATTACAACCTTGAAACCATGTAAAATGACATGCCATGATCCCTAGTCAAGTTGGAGGAGAAAAACCATCATTTGGAGGCCAAAAACCTGCTTTTTACCTTGTCGTTTTTACTCTTTTTTACCAGGGATGCCCCCTTTCCCATGAATAGGGGGCATCCTACCTCCTTTCTCATTTATAGGGAGTGTATAGGACACTATTTCTCCCACTCTAGGCAAGCGTCCTTGTAGTTATAAAGGTTTCCATTTTTTCGGGGTAGCTGGTTCAAGAAGGATTTGGGTTTTTTGCATTGTTTTAATCAATATTAACTCAACCCTCTTCCATTACATGTTGATGGGAATCCATGATCACGAAGATAAAAGTAAATCCCAACCCAATCCATCAAAATCCTCAACCATACTCTCCATCTAGTCATGTTAGTTGGACCTCTTGAATCTTATATAACCAGGGCCATTCATGGTGAAATGGGGGACCTACCTGAGGATCAAATTGTTGATCTTGAGAGAAACCTAGAAGGATAATATCATAAGAGTGAAACATTTTTTATTGATAGAAATTATCCATAGGTGTGTATTGAAGGGATAAAGAGGAGGCTTGAAGGGGAAACAACATCTATTTTAGGTTGTAAACTTCTTGCTTCAAATTTTAATAGAGAACTTATCATATTTTCATACATCTGTCTTATTCATTCTTTATGGAATGTGTTTACTTGTATTATCTAATACTAGGTACTAGTAGTAGGGAGTTTGTCTATCCTTTTTGCAGGTTCAATTTCACATTCAAGGTGTGGACCTGGATCTCAAACTTTGGAACAATGAGGATAGACTATGAAAAAAGGTACCATTCCTATTTTTCTTCTCTCTCTCCCTCTTTCTTTGCAAGTAAATAAATATAATAGATGGAGTTTGGAATGTTAGTGTGTATTTGTTAGAACTATCTCAATCGTAGGAAACCCGATTGAGGAGATTTCCACCTGTCCTCAGAGGGCGTTTTTCCACCACAGATTTTGATGACCATACTGTGGTGGAAACCTGCACTGTAGATAGGTGGAACTCTCCTCAATAGGGTTTCCTATGATTGAGACAATTCTAACAAATAGACATTAACATTGAAAACTCCATCTATTCTATTTCTTTACTGATCCGGATTATTTTCGGCACGAAATGAGAGCGGAGATATAATAAAGAAATGCACAGAGATATTGCAGATATTCAATAATATAACAGAAATGTATCAGAGATGCAACCATAAACATAGATATACATAGTAATACACGATCTCTACTAATCAAAGAAATGTCTGGTGTAAAAATACAGTGAAAGACTACAGCTAGAATGGTGTGACTTATCTACGAGAAGAGATGTAGTATTTTTCATATTCGTACGAAGATGGTTACAATGAGGCTCTGGAGGCCTTTTTACAATAATTGGGAATGCCAAATTCACGGACATCCAAAACCTAACCCTAGGAGATGAAGCGCCAAAAGTCATGTGGGCCCCCGTTTGGGTAAGTTGGTGCATCCAACTTCCCGAGTGTCTTAAATTTTGCATACGATCTCCCGTTTTAGGCGTGTGATATTAGCTCGTTGGAAGGTATCGTCGAGGAGAGGGTCATTTTGGGGGCTCAATGAAATCATGCCTTTGGCTATCATTGAAAACCTTGATCTGAAAAAACTTCATTTAGACCCCCTCAAAATGGCCTAGAAAGTGAAAACACCTTCTAAAAAATAGTAAATTGCCAAAATGGCAGAAAAGAATTGTTTTGAGCCATTTGGAAAGATTAATTGACCCCGATATCCACCTGGATCATTTACACTTTCAAAGAGAGAGAGAGAGAGAGAGAGAGAGAGAATGTTTTCTTTCCATGGTTTATCCTCATTGTTCCAAAGCTTGAGCTCTAGATCCACACCTTGAATGTGAAATCAAACCTGAAAAATGGATAGACAAACTCCCTACTAGTACTACCTAGTATCAAATGATACAACTAAACACATGCAATAAATAATGAATAACGTTGATATATGGAAACAAGCTAAGTTCATTATTAAAATTTGAAGAAAGAATTTTACAATCTCAAATAGATGTTGTTGCTCCTTCAAGACTTCTCTTCAACCCTTAGATGCACACCTATGGATATTTTATCTCAATAAAAAAGGTTTCACTCTCTTGATATTCTCCTCCAAAATTTCTCTCAAGATCAATAATTTGATGCTCACTCGGGTCCCCCTTTTCACCATGAATGGCCCTGGTTATATAGGATTCAAGAGGTCCAACTAACATGTCTAAATGGAGAGTATGGTTGAGTATTTGGATGGATTGGGTTGGGATTTACTTTTATCTTCATGATCATGGATTCCCCTCAATGTGGAATGGAAGAGGGTCGAGTGAATCTTGATCAAAATACAAACAAACCAAATCCTTCTCAAACCAACTACCCCATAAAACATGGAAACCTCTCTAAATTCAAGGAAGCTCCCCTAGAGTGGGAGACAAGGCATCCTATACACTCCCCTATAACTAATAAAGGACTGCCCCCTAGCATGGGAAGGTCCTTAGTTAAAAAATTAAAGACAAGGTAAAAAGTGGGTTTTCGACCTCAAATGATGGTTTTTATCCTCCAAATTGACTAGAGATCATGACATGTCATTTTACATGGTGTCAAGGTTGTAATACTTAGAAACAAATGAAATTTAGGCCATGAGACTTAGTAAAGTACTCCATTGCAATTGCAACACTTATAGGGTGAGATGTCACAATTGCGACACTTAACAAAGTGAAATACGACACTTGTGACATAAGAGATGTGACACTTGTCTAGGTGTGAAAAATGGTGTATAATAGAGGGCCCAAAGTGTGAGGTCGGAAGAGAAAATGATAGCTGAAACACTTTGCAAAACTTGTGTATCAAGGGACTGAAGAAGGAGAACCTATCGAATGTTGCATGCAATTGTTAATCAATATACATATATCATCTTGAGGGTAGGCATACCCATGCTTGGATAAAATTGACTCAATCCATGGACACCAACCAATACACTTTGGATCCATGAGAGTATTGACTAAGGATTATATCACCACCAAACATACAACATGGATCCATAACTCCATGTGTGATCAAGTTATAGCCATGAGATTGTACACAATTGTCCTACAATATGACAAAACAACATAGAAACGAATCGATACAATGTGGATCTATGTAAAAATGTATAAAATTTATCTCCATTGCAACTTGGGTTAGGTACATAAAACTAGTAGGTGCCTAAAAAGTTCCCAGAATCTTCATCTTGATCCCGAACTTTCGTATGATTCTATCCATCACGGCGATACATGTGACCTTGAACATTGTAGAAACCCTTGATTGGTCATTAATGTATACCATTAACAAATTGTGAGAATATGCCAATAACGATAATGATTAAAGAGGTACCCCAATACATTCCATAGAATTTGAATAAATGAGCTGAAGTCAAATATTTGAGGAATCATTGTTGATCAGAGGTCAATAATGTAAACCTACTTTCAAATGCAAGGAAACCTACGATTGGGCATGAAGGTTCCAAGGTAATGACTCATTTCTAAGTCCTAATTCCTAGATAATGAGTTGGAGTCAGGGAATGAACCTGTTGAAGGAGGGCCATAATGTATCCCCGACAATTGACATGAAGCTAATCTAGGATAGTAATGAATGGTGATAGATCAAAGGAGTGTGGATTGATTCAAGGGTGACTAAACAAATTCCATAATGGTTCAAAAAACTTGATGCCTTCCCAAATCCCCAGCTTAGATGAGCAAGGTACCTTTTTTCTTAACAAGCTCAAAGGATAAAAAATGCTCATTTAACTCATCTTGGGTTGGTTCGAGAACGGAATTTGGATCGAAGGTAAACTTGATGGAATTTTCATATTTAGTCACGAAAAGATATTTTTTAACGATGGCAGGAAAATTATATATTAAAACTATGCGAAAAAACACAGGCATCGAGTACATTTTGGTTTAAAAAATTTGTTGCTAACAAAGTGCTCCCACTTGTGTTCTCCAATCTGTATATGGAGAATAGAGGTGGTGTTATTTATTCTACTAAATCCTGAAGGTGTTGAGTTGGTGAACACCTTACAAAAAGTACCTAGATATATCTCAAAAAAGCATTTCATAAAAATAGTTTCAAGTTTGGCCTGGTGCGTGTTGTTTTGCCTCTACTGGAGGCCGGTGGTTGAGGTCCAGATGTGGGTGTTGTCTTGGGGAGGAGGCCTCGTCTGAGAGGGTTCTGACAGGAGGAACCAGCCCAAATATGAATTTAAGCTCCTAAATTTGCTGCCTGAGCATTTCGCATTCGTCTTTAGTCCTCTACTGCTCACTCCTGTGTTGAATAGTAATTTCCATAATGGAGAGTACCTGTGTGGAGAGGGCCCAGAGCTGAGCTTGCAGTGTTTGGACTGTGTTTACAACCTCTTCATGCTCCTTGATTGTGACCATTTTTGGAGTTTGCATGTTCATATTTGTTGTGCTTCTTACGTTCCACCAACTACATCATCCACTAGTGTGTTCCCCAGGTGTTTCCTCAGTGTTGATCCTGCTGCTACGTCGACCTGTGCTCTCACCGGGAATTCTCTCAGTGTTGTTCATCTCTGTTATCACGTTTTCCAAGTCAGCCACCAATTCAAGCATATAATCTCTCTGTCCAATTGATTCGCCAATTTAGCCAATTCCCCACCGTTTGCCATACTTTTGAGCTATGATTGCCTCTGATGCCATTATCCTCTGCCTCACTTGAAATTAAAGCTCTGTACCATCCTCACTTGAAATTAAGGCCATGTACAAGTTGAACGTCATCATACGCCTTAACTTCTCGCTGCAGAGATCCTTCCCACGCTCAGGAGCTTTCGTGGGTACAACGATGAGACTTCAAACGAGAATTGAGGAGAGGAAGGGAGGTTGGTGATCGTGAACTAAGAAGGGGCGGGTGATATAAGGTAGTGCGAGCATGAATGGGGGCCGTAATAAAGGACAGTGAGAGTGTGTATGAAGGATGAAAGGTGAGAGGGGGCGTGTGAAAGGGACTCGTGGTAGGGGAGTGGAGGGGAGAAGTGGAGTGGGGGGCATGTGGGGTGGACGGGAGGAGGTGTCATCCCCACTCTAAAAATTAGGGGGGGGGGTTTGTGAAGAAAGCTATTTAGGTTGTGAGAGGGTTGTCCAAGTTGTGTCTGTAACTGTGCTCCAATTTTTGAGCTGACAACCCTGTGTAGCATCTTGATGTTTACTTGATTTCATGGTATTGTTGAGTTGCAATAAATTCCATTTACCACTAGAGTGCCTTGCTCTAAACCAATTGTTTGATTTTCTTGTGCATCTGCTAGTTGATTGTTTCTTCTAAGTACATGGAAGAATTGTATATTGGGAAATCATTTGGTCACTATCGCAATTCTTTGTAGGATGAATCTTAGAAACAAATTTGACGGTTGGGATCCTTTGCGAGCATTCCTTACGATTATCTTGGAGTCCCCAATCACTGAAATGGCATGTATACCTCTGTTTTTGGTGAGGAGGAGCCCTTGATACAGAGCGTAGGCTTCAACTTGATTGTTTTTTGCTAAGCCTGGGTTCTAGTGGTAAGATAAAACTTGATTTCCTCGTGGGAAGATGATTACCCTTCCCACTCCTGCCACCTCGGTTATAAAGTGTCGGCCGCCAGGGTTTCGACCTCCACCAAGCCTACCGCCTTTTACCAAAAATGTATTGCCAACATGCCACGAGATGAGCCTTAAGTCTGAAAAGATGTTAAAGAAGACTCTAGATGGAATTTTTTGTAAGTTTAGTCTCCCAAGCCCAAAAAAGTATAAAATAATACTCAAGAGAAATCTTCTCACCAAAGAGGCTAGAGTATTCCTTTTTCGTAATTAGTCTAACGAGACCAAAAATGGGGCAAAATATCGCTCAAAATATTCCCTTTCAAATTCTTTTAATGAGCATGAAAGAAGATAAGACCGCTCAAAAATATTTTCATATTTAGGGGGTATGACAAGAGATTAAAGGAGACTCCAAAGAGTTCCTTTTTCATACAGTTTTTACGAGTCCCCAAAAGTGATAAAATTATACTCGACAACCTATTCTCATGTATTTACAAGAACGAGAAAGAACAAAGACTGAGCTCAATTGTGTCTACTTCATTTTTTAACGAGATTGCAATAGAGATTGAACTGTGCTTGAAGGTAGTTTCATTTTTACATAAGCTCGAAATAGAGAAAAACTATGCTTGGGGATGGTTTCATTTTTTCACGAGATCGAAACAAAAGTAAATTGTGCTCGATTAATGATCCATGGATATTTGTTACATTGCTCCCAGCTTGAGAAGCTAGTGGCTCAACTCTAGAATGATGATCAAAGGCTAGAGATATGCCCCCCAAGCTTCATTTAATCCACCGAATCATCTCTTATCACCAATGTCTATACCCAATAAACGCCTGGTTACTAATAGGAAAATGTTCACCGGAGAGGGAGGAAGAAAGAAGATCCATTGAACTAGGTGAATGAAATGAAGTTTTAGGTATGAGTTCTAATGAAATACTCAACTCAACGAGAGAGGGGGTTGTTTCATTTTTTAACGGGCTTAACACATGAAAAGAAATATGCTCATAAGGATCCATTTCATTTTTTAATGAGATTCACAAAAGAAATGAATTATTCTCATAACCTATGGGTTCGATTCCCATACCTATGTTTTATTTTTTAACGAAATTTCCATAGAGAAGAAAACTATGCTCGTGGTCATCTATTTCATTTTTTAATGAGCTTGAAATAATAAAATAAACCGTGATCATAACATCTTCTTGATCATGGCTTCCAACACAACAATGATCTGCAAGGAATACATGTCAAGGTACATACCTCAATCATGTATTCCAAGATATATTCATTGGATGAAACAACAATGATCTGGAAGGAATACATATCAAGGGCCACAATAGGGGTAGGGAGATTAGGATCTAATAACCCCATCAAAGATATCACCATGTCAACTACCACATATGGGTCATAATAAGTTTAGCAGATGTTGAGAGACTCATTCTCATCGATAGTGAAAGGTATGGGACATGTCGCTATGTAATTAATATGTGGCAGGGGAAATACCACTTGGATATAGGGACCATTTAGGGAAAGCGAGTTGATAGTAGTCAAATCAAGACCAACAAATGAAATTTTATTGATAGTCACAAATTTTCCATTATGAGGTAAATATATCACTCGAAAGAGAGTGGACATGATAGATTTCATGGTGTAGACACAACCTCTCCCAAGGAGAAAAGTAAAATCCAAGGGGTCGTGAACTACCATAACATCAATATAGATATTTTCCCTCCTACAATAATGGGTAATTGAGGAAGGATCCCTAAAGNGAGTGGACATGATAGATTTCATGGTGTAGACACAACCTCTCCCAAGGAGAAAAGTAAAATCCAAGGGGTCGTGAACTACCATAACATCAATATAGATATTTTCCCTCCTACAATAATGGGTAATTGAGGAAGGATCCCTAAAGTTTAAGTGGTTCGTTTGTTAAAAATAACATATTCTGGGTAAATGACACAATATGAGGAGAACCTAAAGCTTTCCAAGAAGTTGAGGACAAAATACTAACATAAGAACCTTCATCTACAATAGTCTGAGGAACGTCCCTACCACAAACCTGAAAAATGATTTAGAAAGGTATGTAGGAAGGAATATGAGGTCCAGTTATCCTATGCCAATCGAAAACAATGGCCTCTTTACTTTGAGGGGCTTCCATGGTAGAAGGAGAAATGCCCCCTTGTATGGTAGAATTGGTATTAGCAAGAAAAATGTGAGTGGTATTGACTTCAGTCTCTAACGGGAAAGTGGGATCGACTAATGATGGGATTATACCGATCACTTGGAAAATTTCAC
>SNQJ01S0030908.1:5160-22736 GCA_010110895.2 Picea sitchensis
GATGAATTTTGGAAAAATTCATCCTTGTTGGCTTCTTCAAAATAGTTTGGTTCAATTGTAGATAAGTGTGCTAGGTGAGTTTGTTCTGGTGAACAGATTTTTCTTCTAGTCTCAACTACTGCATCTTTGTTTTTGATAATCTGATCTGAAGGATGATTGTTTTGTACTCATCTGATAGGTTTCTTTGGAGACACTTCCTGAACTTTCTCTTCTGCTTCTTTCGGATTCTCTTCATCTTCCTTTTCTACTTCTTTTTCATCTTCTACTTCTTCTTCTAAGGGTTGTTTCATTGATTTATTTTCTTCTTCCTTTGATTATGGTCTGTCTGTTTCATCAATTTTCACATTGATGCTTTCTACAACTTTATTTAATCTTATATTGTAACACTTGTATGTTTTCCTTGTATTTGAGTAACCAACAAGTACTCCTTTGTCCACGCGAGAGTCAAATTTTCCCATTCCGCCATCTTCTCTTTTGATATAGCATTTGCTTCCAAAAACACTGAAGTGTTTTACATTTGTTGTTCTTCCTTTCCATAGTTCGTAAGGGGTTTTGTCAGTGTTGTTTTTGAGAATTACTTTGTTTTGAATATGAATTGTTGTATGCATTGCATGTGTCCAAAAAATATCTGTCAATTTTGAATCCATTGGCATTGTTTGAGCCATTTCCTGTACTGTCATGTTCTTTCTTTCAACAACTCCATTCTGTTGAGGTGTCCTAGCAACGAAAAATTGTCTTTTCATTCCATGATTACTGCAGTAGTCCATAAATTCCTTTGAGGTGAACTCTCCTCCATTATCATATCTCAAGCATTCGATTTTTGAATCCATTTCATTTTCAACCATTTCCTTGTAGATATTGAAGTTTTCAAAAGCTTCTGACTTATTCTTGAGAAAGCAAACTTTAGTCATTCTTGTATAATCATCAACTAATAACATAAAGTATTTCTCACCTTTTAAGCCCTTGGTTTTAGTTGGTCCAACTATATCAGTATGCACAATTTCCAGTGGTCTTGTCATTGAATATTCCTTTGATTTGAATCTGGTCTTGGTTTGTTTTCCTTGTTGACAATGTTTCCATAAAGTGTTGGTTGGTTTCATGATCCGAGGCATTTCTCTGACTGCTTCTCTTTTACTGAATTTGACAAGGTTATCAAAATGTATGCGACCCATTCTTTTGTGTCATAGCCAACTTTCATCTTCCTTTCCTAGACAACATTTTTTATCTCTGATTTCACTTAACACATATATGTTGTTTGAAGTTCTTGCAGTTGTAGCGACCAATTTTCTTGAACCTTCTTTTCTTATCTCACACTTTTGTGAATCAAAAGTAAATTTATGACCTTGGAAACACATTTGACTCACACTTAGAAGATTATGTTTCATATCTTATACTAGTAGAAAAAAAATTCCTTTTCATTCTTGTTCCCAATTCGGACTGTGCATTTTCCAATGATTTTGGTTGAATCATCATTTCCGAAGGAGACTGGTCCATTTCTTTCCTTTCATAATGTAAGAAACTTGTCTCTATCACCTGTCATATGTTTTGAACATCCATTGTCAACATACCAACCACGTTTCTTCTGTTTAGCTTGTAGAGCGAGTGTGCATTCTTCATTTCTATACTGATCATGCTTTCTTATCCATGTTCTTTTTTGAGGTTCTTGTTTGTGATTGTTGTTATTTTGTTGCAGTACTTTAGGAAGGATTGTCATTCTGCAATATTTGGCCATATGTCCAAAATTGTTACATTTGTAACATTCCACTTCAGTGCTTCAAGATTCAAACCTGTTGTAACTTCTTCTTTGTGTTTCACTAAGCCTTCTTGGATAACCCCTTTGTGTATTACTCTCAAATTAGTTATTGTTCCTGTTGTTAGCTCTGCAATTCACAGCTTTATGTCCAAAATTATTGCATGCATAACATAAACCCAAAAATATAGTTTGATACCTAGGAGTTGAGGATCTTCTGAAAAGAGGTTCTCTTGTGAATCCTTCTTCTTCTTGAGGCCTATCTGTCGGTTGTTGATTCTGAAATATGAATCTTCTCGGTGGAGGAGTGTCCTTGTAATCTTCCTTGTATATCTTCCTATCCCCTTTGATTGTTTCTGCATAGCTTTTTGGATATGTTTCTTGCTCTGTTGTTTTGGAGCTTGATCCCTTTTCTGTCTGATTGTATCCAAGTCTGGTCTTGTCAAAATGAGATTTTTGACTGTTGATAATGTCATCCAAAACTTTTGAGCTATTATGCATATTTTTCTTTAGAGTATCCTTTCTTAATGTGACAATCTCTGGTTCCAAGTTTCCAANTCTTGTCAAAATGAGATTTTTGACTGTTGATAATGTCATCCAAAACTTTTGAGCTATTATGCATATTTTTCTTTTGAATATCCTTTCTTAATGTGACAATCTCTGCTTCCAAGTTTCCAATGATCCTGTCATTTTCTTTCAGCTGTTCTTTGAGTGCTTCTTCAATTCTTTTATCTTCTTCTATTTGAACCTTCAATTTTGTGATCATTTTTTCTAGTTCTTGAGTGTCTTCTTTTTTGTCTAGTTATTCTTGTAGTTTCTTGTTATTCTTCTTTTCTCTTCTGATAACTTCTATGGCACACATTAATTCTTCTCGAAAGTCAATTTTTTTCTCTTCAATTTCTTCTTCGACTTCTTCACATTCTTCTTCGGCTTCTTCATATTTTTCTTTGGAGTCCTCTTTGTCAGAGTATTTTACTGCCATGAATAGAACTCTTCATGTCTCATTGTCACTGACTTCATCTTCATCTGATAATGAGATGTCTTCTTTGGTGCATAAGATTTTCTTGAAAACATTCTTTGTAGTTATTTTTCCTTTATATGTGTGTTTCCGTTTTGAGTAACCTTCATCATTTCTCTTTTTCTTATGAGGACATTTGTTAGTAAATTGACCAATACCATCACAATTAAAACAAATTAAAGGAATTTTACCTCTATACCTATCGTCGGTTCCCTTGTTCGGTCTTTTGACGAAGTTGGCCACTTCTTCATCATCTTCCGAGTCGTCATTGTTGTTGCTATATTCTTATTTTTTTATTTTGAATTGATATTTTGGATGCTTTGAAGGTTTCTTCTTTTACATCTATATTTTCCTATTCAATTCTCATTTCATATGCTGTGAAGATTCCATGCAGTTCGTCCATACTTATTGAGTTTAGATCCGATCTTTCTTCTAGTGCCGATATATTAGGGTTAAATATCATAGAAAGAGATATTAGTACATTTTGAACAATTATAGATTCTTCGATGTCTTCTCCCAATCCTATGATTGCATTCATTGTTTCATCAACTTGTAAGAAGTAGGTTGCGATATTCTCATCTTCCTTCATTTTTAGTTGTTCGAACTGACCTATGTAAGTTTGAATCTTTGTTGCTTTGACTTTTGTATCTCCTTCATAAATATTTTGAAGCTTGTCCCAAATATATTTAGCGGATTTACAATGTGCAACTTTGGTGAATACCATATCCCTCAGACCATTCAAAAGTGCATTTTTGGCTTTGGAATTATTCTCACCGAGTTTCGCTTCTTTGTCATTTGTTGGTGGAACTGTTGGTGTTGTGTATCCATCTACAATTGATTGCCAAACTTGAAATCCTTATGCATGTATATATGTCTTCATCCTTATGCTCCAAAAATCATACTTATGTCCATCAAACTGTGGTATTCCATTTTTGTACAAGTTGGTACTCTCCATGATCTACCTTTCAGTGGTTAAACTGATTTCTGAAGGAACCCGCTCTGATACCAATTGTTGGATTACTGAGAGGGGGGGTGAATCAGTAATAGCATAATTATAACACTTGGATTGTTTGGAGAAAACAGATTATAATTACGCTATTGTTGATTCACCCCCCCTCTCAGTAATCCAACACAGACAAATCCTGAAATAAAAAAATATGCCAGAAGATGTGACTATAACACCTTGGAAAACGATACAAGGAGTGAAGGATGAGAAACTTATATATATATATATATATTATCACGTGTAAGGTCGGGTGAATTGTCAATGGAAGAAAAGTGTGATGAATTTAAAAAGTAAGTTTGTTGAGTTATTTTTATTTATATTAGGACAAGAAAATTAATTTTTTCAGTTTAACATATCAATGTTCTAAGTATTTTATTATATATATCATTATAACATTTTTTATTTATTTAGTCACAAGGTGTATATGAGAATATGAGAGAAAATGGTTAAGATGTTGAATGAAGAAAATTCGGATCATGTTAAACTCAACTATCCATATTTCAAGCTCTACAACAATATTGAAACATTTTGTTGTTGCATTCAAAAATGTATGTTGATTTATTACATTCATAGTATTCGTTAGTAGGTTAATTTATTTCTATTCTAATAGTTATAGATATATAACTATATGTTTGTTTGTTTCATTAAAGATGCCAAAGAAGAATGCAAATGGAGTACCTGAAACCTTCAAAAGTTTTATTAAAAAATCCAAGTTTGAAAGAGAAAGAAGGAGATGTGTTCAAACTGTTGAACTTATTGACACCCTTGATCACTACATTTGGAATGGGCTTGACATTGTTTAGTGTAAAGTGATATTAGGTGATTGTGAACAAATTGCAAATATTGTTCCTAAAAAAGAATACTCCCTAGTTGTTGTAGATATCCCTCATGGTTATAATATCCAAAAAATTGGATATGATACTGAGCCTTATACTTACCAAGCTTTCAATAAAGTGATTATGGGATTTATGGAAGTCACAACATCACCATTTTGGAGATTTTTGGTTTTTCATTTTGACACACAACAAGGATTAGTACAATCAAGCTTCAAGGGAAAAGAAAAGACAAGGATGTAGCTTATTTGGTAAGATATTGAAAGTGTATGTTTAGCAATTAAGATTAGAAATCGATTTTTTTAATTCACAAGTTAATTGAATTTGCACTTATTTATGTTACAGGCACAAGCCTAATATTCAGAGCTCTAATAGATAACCATTTAAACAAGATTTTGAGAGTATACATCTTGCAACCTGGACAAAAGATGATTCTTATAATTCTATTCTTGTCAATGTAAAGGATGGAGGGAAGCCTAGTATTTTATTGGTTTACAATGTTGTGGTCAGAAAGCTAACATATGAGGAAAATGATTTGAAAGGAGAGATGGTCAACATTTATAAAAAAAACACACACATTAATTAATTAATTATCTTATAGATACATTTTCAAATGAAGGAGATTGAATTTTGGATTTGTTCTTGGGTTTAGGTAAGAATTATGATCTAACATTTATGAAATCATACTTCAATCTTATATTAT
This sequence comes from Picea sitchensis, assembly GCA_010110895.2. NCBI lineage: Eukaryota > Viridiplantae > Streptophyta > Pinopsida > Pinales > Pinaceae > Picea > Picea sitchensis. The sequence goes on from SNQJ01S0030908.1 coordinate 10,471, forward strand.
TTTTAATTTATGTATTTTTATAGTATTAAACTTCATTATTTATTTTTCATTTGGTGATTAGGTACAACATTAGCATGTTGCTTACATGAAGGAAGAAATTGCATAGCCATTGAAAGTGACCCAATACATTGCAGTTTTATTCAACAAAGAATTAATGTTATTCTAGCTCTTCCAAATGAAATGCAAGAAGTTGGCTTGAGGAAATGATATTTTAGTGAATCAAAGGTGACAAAAAAAGGAATCTCAAGTACAATTAGGAGGATTGATCGGAAATGATCACTTTGGAGAACTTGTGGATATCAAAGACTCAGTGGAAGAGAAAAATGACTCAATGTAAGCACAAAATGATCTTGAAGAAGATGATAATATGTCTGTTAAGAATGATGAATTTGGGATATATGATATTGTTCATTAGTTTTAAGATTCCCTTGAATACGATGCTCAATTTTGCAAATTTTTTATGAGCTATAACTGTAATGTTTTGACTTTCATATTTTAAAATAAGAATGAATATGTATCTATTTTTGTTTTATGATGAATATTTTTAGTGTTTTCTTTTTACTTTTATTTGTATGTGAATCACTATACTAGGGAAACAATTATTAAATGTTGTCATTTTTTTCACTTCAAATGTATAAAAATATGGTAAAAAATGTTAATTTTTTATAAAATTTTCATTTTTTTTTTCAATTATGTCCATAAAAATGTTTTATTTGACATATTATTTTAAAAGAATAGGTACCAAAATGTATAGGTTTTTTATTATATATGGTTGTAAAATGTATATATTTTTTGTTAAATATTCAAAGATAGTGTTTTTTAACTACAATTATTTTCTATGTATTGAAGTAAAGGTAAACAATGTATTAAAAATGATGTTGTCCACTATATTTTAAAAGTATGGAACCATAAATTAATTAAGTAGACACAATTATATGAAAAAACTTAATTTCAAAAAAGTAAATGGTAAAAAATATTTTTAAGATTGAAAGAAGCATGGAAAAATGACTAAAAATACCATTGAAAAAAATTAGAAAAAAAATTGAAAATAGATGAAAAGTAAGCATTTAAAAAAAAAACTAAAAGGGGAGGGGGGTTGCTACCGGTGGCACCATTTTTAAAAACAGGATAAAAAATGTGACCCCCAAAAAAGTGAGAACTCGATAGAGTTATCGTTAAGTTGGTAACTATGTTGATTACAATCATGGGGGGCAACAGGGTGTTACAATTACTCTCATGCTTATCCAATATGATCACTATAGAGCACTCCAAGCTCTCATCCACCAATCAAATATTCTTGGCACTCTCTTACACTACCGTACACAACGCAAGGAAGATATTTCCTTTCTTTCCTCAACAATCCCTTAGGAATCTTCTTCCCTTCTAGTGCCCTTGAATGCATGAAAAAAAAGTTTGATTGTTGTTTCCTTCTAGGAATAACCTAGGATAGAAATCACTTGACCTCGACCATCAATGAGTAGCAATAACAGGGTTGTGGGTTTGAATGTGTTTGCTTCAGCTATTGTGGACACTCCAACCATGGCTTCTCTCTCAAACCATTCCATTTTTCTTACATTTCCAGCAAAAAGTTTCCCCAACTTCTACGGGTTCTTAGAATCCACAAATGCATGGGATTCTCTTTCCATTTGAAATAATAATGGCCACAATAAATAGGGAGAACAACCCCAGAACATGGGAGAAAAACATTGATTGGGGAGCATGCCTCTTCTCCTTGCCCATGAATGGATGAATAATAGAATGATAATGGAGAAGATAATGAGAGACCCTTTATTGCATGAGACTACTATTTTCTCAGGGATATGACAACTTGTTCTTGGTACATACTCCAAAGTCAAATATTGATGGGATAGTTTTTAAGGAAGCATGGGCAAGAAAAGGTAGTACTTCCAATGGACAATGACAAGGTCAAATCACTCAACAAACCCTTTCTTCTTCTGATCTTGTGGTGTCATAGTCCCCTTGTTGCCTCAAGCACCCTTTTTGGTGGATATCATATGTTATGTATTTCCTCTTTCTATATGCTTTTACATTAACCTAAGAACACCATGGAAAATATAACAACCAATCTATAATATCAACCCACCACTGGGACTCATACACATCCACTAGTCGATTCTTTGCTTTGAGCTCCACACTAGGAATATTTACAAGATAACATGGGGTCATTAAAACTCAGTGCACATGGCTTGAGTCACATTACATAACCACATCATACAATTAATACATGATTTATTACATTGTTTTTATGAGTTAAGATTGGGGTATTACAACATATATAGTAATGTACTCTACATATGGGTTTGAATTATTGTGTCAAACACTTGATCAAGGTATCACTTCATCAGTTTTGCATCTAAGGTTTTTTTGATCAAGTACATGGACCCATATTCTAATATATTTTTAATATAATCCTTCTAGTACATATGTTATATTTGATCGAATTTTTATTCATAGTTTTCTATGATCGTTTTCACTACCTCTTTCTAAGGATTCTTTTACGAATGATTTCCAACCTATTATAATGGATATTTCACTATTACAATTTGATGTACCTTCTCGTATTGATGTAAGTTCTAAGGAAACGTTTTCTACGTTGTTGATATGGAATGGATCATTATATATTTTTTCATCTATATTAGTACTTTCTGGGTGGAAAAAATGAAAGAATGGGCTCGTGTGGCCCATTTTAAGGGTAGGTCCCAGTTTGGTGATTTGGGGTATGAAAAATTACAAAGCTGGTTTGAGGCATCAAACGACACTTTTTGGGGTCAAAACTTTGTGAGCTTAGCTCTCAACCCCTCAGCATTGTTCTACACACTAAAATCTTTCCAATGGAGCGAAAATCATCTCAATTGGAGTTCATATGCAAAAAGTATTCCTCCCACAAGTTGACCTACCTTATTGACCACTATGGTACCGAGTAGATGCCCCGTGAACCCCTATTACTCACACGTGTGGGGATAGTCATGTGTGGGATTTCAAGAATATTCTAGAGAGTCCAAAACCCTAACACTAATTGAGGTTTGAGGCATTCAAAATACCTAACTCTAACCCTAGATGACTATCAATCTATATTAAATATTGGGCCGCTAGGAAAGGAAGGAGTTCCATTCTGTTCGTATTTTTATTGTTCCATTGTTGAGTAGAGCATCTAGGAGTGGGATATTAAAAGCATAGCAAAGGATATAGGAGATTTTGTAGTGAGTCATTCAGGCCATAGTGTTCATGGAAACTCCTTAGTGAGTGCCCCTTTCTTTGTACTTTCATTTCATAACTAAGAAAAAGAGAGAAAAGTGTTGGCACACTTACTTATACTAAGAGGGGGGGTGAATCAGTATGATACTATTTTTTCTCTTTTTATTGTACTACACTTATAATTTCATTACTTTACCAACCATAAGAAATCAATAAGATATATACATATACACACACACACACACATTCAATGCACAGTGCACAAAGAATTAACATGGAAACCCAAATGGGAGAAAACCATGGGAAACTTTTATTGAAATATATTCACAGGCAACAACTTGCTATAGTGATCCGGATTATTTTCAGCACGAAATGAGAGTGGAGATATAATAAAGAATTGCACAGAGATATCATGGATATCCAATAATATAACAGAAATGTATCAAAGATGCAACCATACACACAGAGATACAGTAATACACGATTTCTATTAATGAAAGAAATGTATAGAGACTGTAAAAATGCAGAGTGAAAGACTCGTTAGAATGGTGGCAGCTTATCTCTGAGAAGAGATGTGACGGCTACTCGCATTCGCAAGAAGATGATTTTACAATGAGGCTCTAAAGGAATTTGTATCATAAATAAAATCCAAAACCCTAACCCCGGAAGATGAAAAGCCAACAGTTTTGTGGACCCCGTTTTCGATAGTTTGGTGTATCAACTTCTCGGGGGGTAACTTTGGCATACGATCTCTGTTTGGGGGTGCACGATAACTCGTTGGAAAGGTATCGTCGAGGAGATTCATTTAGGGGGATCAATCAGAGCCTTCATCTATCATTAAGAAGATCGATCCCAAAAAACCTTAATTTAGGCCCTCAAAATGGCCCCAGAAGTTAAAAACTGCTAAAAATAGTAAATTACTAAAATTGCCAGAAAACCATTTTGAGCCAGTTGGAAAAGGTGGGTGGCCACCGATATCCACATGGATAAATTCTCCCTCCTTAGGAAGCAATGTTATCCATTGCGTTGAGTGCATGGGGGAGAGGGAAAATCATTTGTTGAATCTGCAACTTGATGAGTTGCTTGCCTTGTTGGAGAAGTTGCGCTGCTTAGTTTGTTGAAGGTTGTCACGAACATGGGCTGGAAGGGTTGGACCTTTTTAATAAGTCTAGCTACATGAGATGCATGTGTGCAAAAGGAATATTTACACTTTGTTGCAATCTTTTCGACCTGTTGTTGTTGGATAGAAGGTGCTTGGGCCGAGGTTGTAGTGGTTGCAATATCCTTTTGTTCATGTTTTGAACAGATTGTGAAGAAGCTAAATTTTGTAGTATGAGATACTACCTTGCAGCACTATTTAGGTGGAACAATATTCAAAACTACCTCTGGTATTCTATAAAGATGACCCCCCAAAGAAACAATGACACTGAGGGGTCGATACTCATAAACAGCATGGCGCTTCCACATATATGGTTCGCCTAAGAGAACATCACAGACATCCAGTGGGGAAACATCACATAATACCTCATCCTTGAAGGGTTGGATGTTGTATGACAATCGACATTGTTGGCTGACACAGAGATCTCGTCCCTAGCGAAGCCACCCGATGTTGTATGGTTGCGGGTGTGGTGTTGTCGACAATCACAATTGTTTGACAACCTCTATTGAGATGAGGTTCTTCTGGATTCCACTATAAACAATAAAATGCACCGGGGTCCCCTTCACCCACATCTGTGAATGAAAAAGGCGCTCCCCCTCTTCAGGATATGTTGGTTCTTCTGGTTGAATTGTTGTGGTCGTGACAATAGCAGTGGGGTCTGCGTCGATGATCTGTCTTTTACCTGTATTTTCATAATCAGATTCTGAATCAGGGTTCAGCTCCTTGTCTTTGATCTCGGCCACCAATGACTATTTTGAGCGACATTCATCGGTGTTGTGCCAGGGGCTCTTGTGGAAATTGCACCATTTTCCAGTTTCCTTCTTTGTCTTCCCATGACCCTTCTTTTCATGTGGCTTGGACTGGTTTTTGGGAGACTGTTTGTTAGGACCGTCTTTATCATACTTTGGTTTTTGAATATTTGCAGACCCAAACTCTCGTTTGTTCTGGTGCTTAAATTTCTTCTCGATTTTAACAGCATATCGATAAGAAGAATCGAGTGATGAGATGTCCAGAAAATCCATTTCAATTTGGATGTATATGTGTAGAGCCCCACGGTATTTCAGAACCAAATGTCATTCAGAGTCTTTGATACCCCACTTGGTGTGTAAGGTGTGGAAGATAATGGTGAAATCTATAACTGCTTGGCCCCTCTCTTACCACAGTGTGGTCCATCTCATGTATTGGTCCTCATAGTTGCCAACAAGGTAATATTGTTCCTTTACCGCATCCACAAAAAATTCCCAAGTGGGCGCAGCCCCATATATTCTAGACTCCTCTGTGGAAATTTTCTCCCAGTAAGTTTCCCACCAATGTTTGACATGGGGGAGAGCCTTAAGGAGCACGAAGATGATATTTTCTCTGTCGGAAAAATTGTGGACAGAGAAATAACCTTCTAACATATTTAATCATTTGTCTAGGGAATTTGCATCTATCTGACCTTCAAATATAGGAATATAAAAATTGTCTTGTACCTTAAAAGGTGAGGTGCCTCCAAAGTGGTCACTTGATGAATATGTGCATGATGCTATCGGCAGGGGTTGAAGGATGTAGGAAAAATTCTCTATCATTTAATCCCTCTGTCACGTGAAAGTTTGCTCAAGCAACAGATTGATAGAATCGTTTGCTCTGTCGTTTTTCTTTTCTTCCATTGTTGAGGGTTTCTTGGGTGTGCGGGAGAGATTTTCCTCAAGAGAGACAAGCTTGAGACCCAACTTGCTATACTCGGATCTCATCGGGGACATGCACTGAAAAACGATCAAGAGCAGCCTGCTCTGATACCACTAATCTAGATTATTTTCGACACGAAATGAGAGCGGAGATATAATAAAGAATTGCACACAAATATCGCGGATATCCAATAATATAACATAAATGTATCAGATATGAAACCATACACACAGAGATACATTAATACATGATTTCTATTAATGAAAGAAATGTTCAGAAACTGTAAAAATACATAGTGAAAGACTCGTTAGAATGGTGGCAACTTATCTCTGAGAAGAGATGTGACGGCTACTCACATTTGCAAGAAGATGATTTTACAATGAGACTATAAAGACCTTTTTATCATAAATAAAATCCAAAACTCTAACCCCGAAAGATGAAAAGTCAACAGTTTTGTGGACCCCGTTTTGGGTAGTTTGGTGTATCAACTTCCCGAGGGCGTAACTTTGGCATACGATCTTTGTTTGGGGCGCACGATAGCTTGTTGGAAAGGTATCATCGAGGAGATTAATTTAGGGGGCTCAATCAGAGCCTTCGACTATCATTGAGAATCTTTATACCAAAACACCTTCATTTAGGCCCTCAAAATGGCCCTAGAAGTTAAAAACTGCTAAAAATAGTAAATTACCAAAATTGCCAGAAAATTGTTTTGAGCCAGTTGGAAAAGGTGGGTGGACACCGATATCCACCTAGATAATACAGACACCAATATGTTACAATTTGTATAGGCACCCACTTGAAAGAGACACCAATCCCTTCACCTAAGTACCAACTCAGCAATACTTGTAGGCACCAACCTATTGTTACAATATTTTTAGGTATCAACCTCTTGGAGATATCAATCTTCAAATTTTTTGTCTGGATTAAATTCTTCTTAAACTAACATCTGTACAAAATCATCACTTCACTTCAAGCTTCCACATGTATAATTTTTTTATTTCATCAACTCCTTTGTCGTTGTTTTAATTACCATTAAAATTACCACATGTTAACAATCAATGAGACTTCTGATGTTCTTTGTTTGACCTCACACCTATTTTCCACCCTTAGAGAATTACATCTCACTCTCTTTCATTCTATAGCACCCGAGAACCTCATGAACAAGGTTGTTCGATACACCCCTCACAACATACACACTTTATACACCTGCACTCTTTATTCTGCCCACTTAGTTGTTCACACATAACCTAGAGCTCCCTTAGCCAAATGCCAAAGTCGAACCCTATCATAGATTGAATTGCCCAAACATCCCTTTGTTTTTCATGCCCCTTGATTCTTTTATCTCCTCCAACCTCAGAGCCTCACTCTAAATCCCTTGACTCTTCTTTAAACTAGGTTGGAAAAAAAATCATTTATAACTAGCTCCAATTTCCTCTTGTTCGTGTGTGATGTGTTCACTAGCCACCGAGCCACCAATCTCCTCCCTTCAAGAACACACTTTCAAAAGTGAGTCTGATCCAGTTTAATCGACCACCGGAACAATAAAACACTGGAACACTTAGTTGCAATTATTTTCGTGGATTAATGTCGATTTAATACCTTCAATCTCATTCGTTGATCTCTTTGATGAACGATCAGGATTCAACCATGCACTAGGTTCAAAATTATTCATCGGAATCATTTTTTAATGGAAATATCGAGGGAATAATTATGTGACCACTCTCCTTTAATAACTATATGTCGGGTCGTCAGTTACACCAGCCACGAGTTATACTCTGCTCAACCAGACCACCGGGTCACCACTCCATTGCAAACACATCTATACTTTGTCTATTGACCACGGAGACACAAACCACTAAGGCATCAGTCCACTCAAAAACTTTATCCACTATGATTTCAAACAATCACTATGGTTTTTTAACCACCGAGCCACCTAACAATCGACCGTGTGTTACAATAATCCTCAATTTAATGTTGAGCCCCAGTCTGGTCCTTCACTCTCAGTCGTTGATCTCTGATGATTAATGGTCAGGATTTAACCCACTCTAGGTCCAAGGTTCCACTCCATGGCTCGATTATCATTGTCGATCTTCTTCTTGAACAATGCATATGATTTCGTCTTACTGTAGGTGGATTTCCTTTACCCTTTTGAAGTTCATAGAAACTTCGTCCCCAGATATTATCTCACCTCTTTCACATTCTTCAAATAGAGATCGATTCATCCAGCTTCCAATCACACAAGCACGTCCTTATCTAGATGTGGCCTGAATTCATTGACTTTCCCCCACAGTCACCACAATTCGGCCTACACTCTGATCTTGATAATTGGTTGACCAACCACCGAAGGAACTAACACACACTTTCTAACACAAAACTTTGAAGGCCGATCCAGTTAGTGATGTCACTATATATATTGGCTTCGCTAGATTTAGGATCTCACTAAATATAACAAAGTTGCTAAATTGTCTTGTAAACGAATCTGAACTGCAAATATGTATATTTGACATCTGTAGTCTCCCCTTATTTCTTTGTCATTAATGACAATAATTACATCAATGAAAACAATATTTCCAACACAAAATATAGGCTTCACCTTCTAGTTGGGTTTTCTCCCGTATCAGGTTTCTTGGGTCACATACTGTGTTCATTTCTATGGATGGTGTGTCCATTTGTTTGTGATCCAGAATGGATCATCATATAATTTTTCATATATCTTTATACTTTCTGGGTGGAAAAATTAGAAGAATTAGCTTATAGGGCCTATTTTAGTGGCAAGTCCCAATTTGGAAATTTGGGGTTTTGAGGCATAAAATGACACTTTTTTTTTGCGGGGGGTGGGGGGGACTTTGCAAGCATGAATTTCATCCCCTATATGTTGTTCTACACACCTAGGGCTTTCCAACAGTGTGAAAATCACTTCAATCATAGTTTTTATGTGGAAGTTATGCCTCTCACAAGTTAACCTACCTTGTTGCCAACCTTGGTAACACGTAGATGCCATGGTAACCCCCATTACTCATACATGTGGGGCTAGCCATGTGTGGAATTTCAAGAATATTTTAGAAGTTCCAAAACCTAACACTAATTGAGGGTTTAGGCATGCAAAATCCCTGACCCTAGAAAACTATTATACCATGTTAAATATTGGGATGCTAGGAAGAGAAGGGGGTTCTATTTGTTCCATATTTGAGAAGAACATATAGAAGTGGGATTTGATATCATAACAAAGGAAGAATAATGTTATGTAGCAACCATACAGGCTACAGTTTCAAAGGTAAATCCATAGTGAGTGCCCCTTTCTTTGTATTTGCATTTTTATAACTGAAGGCAAGAGGGAAAATCATAGGCCTCACCTTCTATTTGGGTTTTCTCCCATTTCGGTTTCCCAAGATACATCTTGTGTTCATTTCTGTGGATGGTCCATTCATTTTCTTGTTTTTTCATTTTCGTATTTCAATTACTTTCACAAATTTGAGCTTTAAGCTAATAATAGTAAATATGGGATCTAAGGAAACAAATTGAATAATAAAATATTTCAAAATATTATATGATCTGTTGTAGAAAATTGTTCAAGTGGAATATCCATGGTAGCTTATATATCATATTGGTATAAGAGCATTTTTCTTTGGGGTATTTTTGGAAATTTGTGGAATCCAAGAATTGTTTTAAGAAGCAAGTCGCGGAATCCTAGCCATTGAAGATAAGTCCAGTCATAAAAATCCTTGGGATGCAACAAAAGAGAGATTTGTGAGGATGGAAGAGAAAGTTGTTAATATCTCTCACAACATGGCCCTCCTCGTGATGGCTCTGATGAAAAAATCCATACCTTTTGGGGAGTTTGGTGTCTCTAACTCAGAAGTTGGATCGGATGAGAAACTGGGAGATAGTGAAGACCCAAAAAAGGAGTCAAAAAAATATCATGAGAAAGAGGAACTGAGTTTTAGCATCATCACTCCTTCGCAACCTTTGTTAACAAAGGAAGAAAAAATGGACATCAAGCCCTATCAAGGAAAAATTGATGCTATTAAGTTGAGTCATCAATAGTTAGAAATGTATTTCAGTTCCATAATATAGATAAAGAGTAGAAGATTTTGTTTTCCCCACTGAAACTAGAGGTTCATGCACTAACCTGGTGGGAAGTCCACACAAAGACACTTAGGCTAGTCTAGGAGATCCACAAGTAACTAAATGGGAGGAATTTAAAACCTCATCAAGTCTCGGTTTTACCCTATTGGGTATGTAGAGGACCGAAGGATTCAATGGCATCACTTCATGTAGAGGCAAGGTAGAGTGTGCAAGAGTACACCACCAAGTTTAGGAAAATGGTGATCATGTTGGGTATCTCTCCCAAAACCCAAAATGAACTCTTCAAGTATATAGCGGGTCTACATATTCATTTGATAAAGTAAGTAATTCTCTTCAAACCAAGGACTATCAATGAAGTCTATGTGCAAGCACAATACCTGTAGAATGTAGGTCATAAGAAAGGACAACCAAATGGTTCTAAACATAAAGACCACCAAGATGCATCCAAGGAAGGGAAGAAGAAGTGTAAAGGAAAAGGAAAGAAGACAACAACCACTAAACATTAGTGTAAGGATTCAAACAACTATTGTAATATCGATGGTCACACTGAAGATAAATGTTGGAAGCTACATCCAGAGCTGAATGAAAAGAACCATAAGCATGATTCCAAGAAGAAGAACCTGCTAACCACATATTCAAGCAAACTGATAGAGTTAGATTATATGTGGATGAGAATATAGTATGCACCTCAGTGAAGTAGGAGGTGAATCTGAGTATCCTTCATCACAAGGAAGAGAAGAAAATGACAAAACTCTTCCATATTAAGATTTAGGTCAAAAAGACCAAGGTAGATGTTATATTCATTTTTTATTCATAGACCAATCTTATAGCAATCAATTTGGTCAGCAAGCTTGAGTTGGAATTTCATGATCATCCTATCCCATATTCATCGAGATGGGTAAACAAGGATGGAAAGTTGAAGGTCATGAAATAGTGTAAGATCAAGTTTGTTATAAGTGAATATTTTATTGATGAAGTGGAGTTAGATGTAGTACCCCTTGACGTGTGTGGTGTAGTGTTTGGAAGCACATATATGTATATGAAGGATGAAATATTCATGAGGAAGGAAAACCAATATTGCATGATCAAGGATGAGAAATATTACATCATTAATGCACACAAGGATAAGTCAAATATCTCTCTGGTAAGTTCCATCCAAACCAAAAATTTGATCATATCTAGTAAGAAGTATATATTGTTTTTCTTAAGAGAGAATCAACTAGGTAATTAATTAGTAAGAGTAAAGGAATCCTTGGAGGGATGTATCAAAGAGAAGAAACAATAGTTGGAAGAGTTTTTTCAAGTATACAAAGAAGTGTTCCAGGACCCTAAAGGGTTATGATCTGGATTATTTTCAACACAAAATGAGATCAGAGATACAATAGAGAAATGCACAGAGATATCGCAGATATTAAACAAGATAATATAAATGTATCAGAGATCCAACCATAAACACAGATATACAGTAATACACGATTTATATTAATGAAAGAAATGTATAGAGACTGTAAAAGTACAGAGTGAAAGACTCGCTAGAATGGTGGCAGCTTATCTCTGAGAAGAGATGTGACGGCTACTCGCATTCGCAAGAAGATGATTACAATGAGGCTCTGAAGGAATTTTTACAATAAAAAGGAATTCCAAAAGTCCTAGACATCCAAAAACCTAACCCTAGGAGATGAAGCACCAAAAGTCATGTGGGCCCCGTTTGGGTAAGTTAGTACATCAACTTCCCGGGGTTGTAACTTTTGCATACGATCTTCGTTTTAGGCCTATGATAGCTCGTTGGAAAGGAATCATCGAGGAGATTCATTTTCAGGACTCAATCATGCCTTTGTCTATAATTTATACCCTTGATATCGAAATAACATTCATTTGGGCCCTCAAAATGGCCCCAGAAGTTAAAAACTGCTAAAAATAGTAAATTGCCAAATTTGCCAGAAAATTGTTTTGAGCCAGTCAGAAAAGGTGGGTGGCCACCGATATCCACCTGGATCAATCCTCCCTCCCTAGGAAGCAATGGTCTCCATTGTGTTAAGTTCTCGGGGGAGAGGGAAAAGCGTTTGTTGAATCCGCATCTTGGTGAGTTGCTTGCCTTTCTGGAGACGTCGCGTTGCTCAGTTTGTGGAAGTCTGTC